>PVJX010009874.1:0-34245 GCA_004027295.1 Dolichotis patagonum
CTCTCTGTTAATATTTCAAGGCCATCTATACTAGAGATTATAGCCAATCTTCTCTGCCTTATTTCTGCTATTCTATTTTTCTGCCATTGGTTGTCTATTTTTTTCTTCCACTCCACTGTCTGCCCCATTCACTGAGGCCTCTCTGCCACTGTATTTTTAGTGGTTCTGTGTTCTGACTACAAATCATCCATAAGGCCAAATGTGGAATTTTTTACTTATGATGTCTTGTCATTTTTTAGTAAGTTTTGAACTTTGTGGCATATTGGATTCCAGGTTTTTGGACTGGGGATGCTCAACCTGTATTATTTGTTCTTTTGTTTTACTATGATCACAGAAAATCTTTGAAAATGCTGTTTTTATCTGTTACCTTCAAAAGTAGTGCCCCTTTGGTTTCTGTGTTTTTCTAATTCCTGAATTTTAGATTCTTAGTAGATTGGGAGTCTTTGTAGCAAAGGTCATTTAAAAAGTGGTACCAGTTATCTTTAACAGGATTTGAATGTACTAGAGCTTGGCCTACCAGACAGGAACAATTAAGTCAGAGGAGCAAAACATTCCAAGCATCCGTCATTTTCTACACCAAGGCTACTGGTGCTAAAAACAGTTTTTACTTTATCTAGATGACAATGATCAGAAGTCTACATATGCATATTAGATTTAACCAAGCAGTATTTTAAATTATACATCAAAATTATAAATTATACATCAAAAATTTTAAATTATACATTTATTTTAAATTATACATCAAAAGCAAAAAATCCAAACACAAAGGTGGTTGGAATCTCAAATCCAAACACTATTTTTTTATCTTACTAATACACAACCTACCTAACCTCTCCTGAAATAAAAGGTACTACAGTTTCTAACCATGAACACCAAAGCTGTGTTTTCTTACTAACTCCATGCTCCCTCAGACTCCCAAACAAAAAGAAGTTGCCTGGGTATCTGAAAAATAGCAGCTGGCCCTGCAGAAATGGGAGTGGCACGCATAGTCAGGTCATTCCTATGCACACTCATATTATCATTCACTACTCTGAACCCCACAGCTACCTTAGTAGCTTTCTTCCCCTTACACATGATTGAGGCTCTTTTATAACAAATATTCCAAAGGAGAAACAGAATTGTAGCTCATAGGTATTCGATGTATAATTTTGAATGTGCTTAAAATACTTGAGTGACACACGCATGTTGTCCCAGAACTCAGGAGGCTGAGGCAGGGGGACTGCCATGATTTTGAGGCCAGTCTGTGCTATGAAGTGAATTCAAGACCAGCACGTAGCAAGACCCTGTCTCCAACAAAGAGAAAAAAATACATGAGTGAGCCTAACCACAGTTGGGTTTTCTGTCATGAGTACCCTAAACTCAGCATAGAAGGCAAGGGCTACCCTTGGAGATGCTGCAGTGCTGTCCAATAAGAACTTTCTGCACATAGCTACTGTATTGGACAGCACAGGTCTAGGGAAAATTCAGAAGAAACCCCAGCCCAAATCCTACAAAAGAATCCATCAATGGTCTTGAATAATATGTCAAAAAGGATCAGTGTATATATTTATATTGTTTATCTTATCTCGCAGAGTAAAAGTCTAATACAGAAAGACAAGATAAAAATAATTATTCATGTCAAAAGAATTTTAAAATATTTATCTGAAACAATGCTAACAAACCCACAGAGTTACTTATTATAGCTACATATTGCCCATGAGTGCTATTTTTGAAGTCCTAGAGACCATTTTAACTGAATTAAGGTATCTCATGTTTCAGTAATATGCCAAGCAATGTAACTTAATATAATCATGCCAAGGTACTAAAGTTTGTCACCTGATCAGACAGTGTAAGTGGAGAAGAATATCCAATCCTACAGCCATAGGTAAAGCAAGATATCTCAGCTGTCAATTCTAACACATGAGCCAAAGGTAGGTAGCCAATGTATGTGTCCTTAGGTCTAAAACAAGAGAAACAATTTAATTATTCTTGCAAAGGCATTTTAAATGAGAAACGTCAATAACTTTATTATTTAACACAGACTGAGTTCAGAGAATATTTAACATGAGCTCAGTGTTTGTAAGATATGTTGAACAATTCTCTCTTACCCAAGTCCAGGTATTCTCTCACATTGGCCTGTCATTCCGGCTATCAAATTCCTATGATGCATCATCACTCCTTTAGGGCGGCCAGTAGAACCACTGGTGTACATGACAATGGCCATGTCTGAAGGAGTTGGTCTACTTGGAGGAATGCTTACTGAAAGATTGTAAAAGCACATATTCTTCAGTCCAAAAGTTAAATTGTTACACAATAGTATATTTCAATTTTGTATGACAAACAATCTAAAGAAAATACTCTGTACTGATAGTCAAAACAAAAAGTTATCAAATTCCGGTTAACTACAATGATAATTTCAAACTCAATTTCACCCATTTTCTGAACGTTTTGTCTAATCCCTTCTGCCCATGCCTCTTTACTGTTCTGTACATTTTGAGCAGTGTGATGGAAAGACATTTAGGACTTTCAGGGAATCGAGAGGATAGAGTATTGTCTGAGCTTCTTTTAGGCCTCATTTTTCTCATCTCTAAATGAGACAATTAACCAGATTGTGGTTTTTAACCACTAGGATATGACATACCAACTCCAAATTTTCAGATGTGGAGTTCCAAAATAATAGTATGTCTAAAGCGCTGCAGTATGCCTGCTCTTTGCTTCGGGCTTAGAAATAATACACCCTTAAGGTTTGGGCCAGCACCTTTTAGTGAATCAATAGAACTGACAAGAGACTCCTACAAATAATGACTTTCTAGCCAGGTATGTTCCAATTATGCAGGGTTAACCTGGTGCTTAGAGACAACTCTACATGGGTCTGTTGTGTTTCTACATACTTTGCAAGCAGAAAGATTGACTTTGTTCTGGATGATCATTTTAAGGATTTTTATACAGAGCTAGTCTCTCCAAAGCAAAGAGCAGGCATACTTATTGTGCAATACGTAAGGATAATAAAATACTTATGTTCCCTAAGCTCCATGTTGTTCTCATATGACACAAATGCTGTTGTTACTCTGATCACTGCTACATGAGCAAAAGACAACCCTTCGTTCCTGACCAGAAGTCTTCTGTTCTTTTTATTTTTTTTTCCTTTTTTATCAGTACTGGGGATTGAACTCACAACCATGCGCTTGCAAGACAGGCATTTATGCCACTGAGCTAAATCCCCAACCCCTAAAAGTCTTCTGTCTCCAAGAAATTTGGCAGGCTCATTTTTTAGCTTGTGGGTAGGGTAAAATCTCAGGCAGAAAGTATGCCATTTTTGAACACACAGCAGTTACTATAAATATGTATTCATTCTTTAATGATAAAATATTTGTGGCTAAGTAGAGTTTCAAACAACATATTCTACTACCAAAATGAATCCTTTCCTCATCTCACATGGTATGATATTGTGAAAATTATTCAAATTGAGTATTGATTTCTTCAATTCTCTTGTCTAATGACCAACTGAAACTTTGCTACATGGTGCATTTCAATTATTTCAAATGAAATACCAGCTGTCACACACTGGGAGAATAAATCTCAACATTAATTTTGATGAACACATTTTCATCCTCTGAGACAACATTAAGATCATAGTATTAAGCATTAGAAAAAAATCATAAACTGAATGGAAGGTCTGAGATTTTTTCCTTTTATGAATCCAAATTGGAAGTTTATTTTAAGTTACATTTTTAAAAAGAAAAGTTCAACAGAAACTACCACACAGTGTGAACTATTTATCACAGCACAATTATTCAGCAAGTTTTCAACAATAGTGTTACCTTCCTGGGGAGAAAGGGAGAGAAAATATTAATCATGCAGGGTTCTTGATAGTTCTTAAACATTTAATAACTTATAAAATCAAATAACATTAACCTTTTCACTCTAAACTAAAGTAACAAATCTTGAATTCATTTTAATTGCTTTACTTACAGTATTCTGGCTTGGATCCCAACTCTTCTACTGATTGCATGCTGTGAATCTCAAATCCTTCAGGGTATTCTGCTTTATTGATAGTCTTATTATCCACATAAATAATGTGTTCAACACAATTGATATCTAACAGTGCTGTCTGTTGAACAGAAAGAAACCCAGTTTTTAAATTTAAGTCTGCCATAAAAGATCGCTTTTGGATACTTTGTGATACTATCATTGAACAATGTTATAAATTAAAAAGAAAATTTTGCTGTGAAGGGTAATCATACAAATTCAGAGTGCTCTAGGATTTTGAACATGGTGCACACACCATTCCTATCTTTAGAATGAAGACAAAAAACTAAATGAATTAAAAACAACGATAACTAAGGTGGGGATGGTGGTGCATGCCTGTAATCCCAGCACTTGGGAGGCTGAGCTGGGAGGACTGCCACAAGTTCAAGGTCAGCCTGGGCTACATCCTCAGTTCAAAGCCAGCCTGAAGTCCATAGAAAGACTCTTTCAAAAAATTAAGGCAATACAGAAGGATATAAAATGGTATATCAAACTTTTCAAAATGTGAGAAGAAAATAGTTTTCAAAGTATGAGAAGAAAAGGTGTGCAAATGTAGTTTTCATTGTGTGTGTGTGTGTGTATATATATATATATATATATATATATATATATATACTTTTTTGTTTGTTATTTTTACAAACATGTGATATAGCAATCCCACTACTGGATATATATTCAAAAGAAATGAAATCACTATGTTGAAGAGACATGTGCACTCCCATATTCACTGTAACACTATGCATAATAGCTATGAAATGGAAACAAATGAAATGTCCGTCAATGGATAAATGGATAAAGAGGCATGATATAAGTACATGGAAGAATGCTATTTGGATATAAAAAAATTAAATCCTATCATTTGCAATAATATGGCTGGAACAGAGACCATCATGTAAAGCAAAATAAGCTAGGCATAAAAACACCAGTATTACATGAGCCCACCAATGGGTCCTAAGTTATAGTTAGATAAGAGCCAAGAAGTTCTGTTGTGCTGTTGCAGAGTAGAACAACTATGGATAATTATTTATTGCACATTTCAAAAAGCTTAAAAAAAGCATGTTGAAAGTTTCCACCATAAAGAAAGAATAAATGTTTGAGGAAACAGGCAAGCTTAAACTGATTTAACATTACATAATTTATGCATGTATCAAAATACACATGGACCTCCTAAATATGTACAATTTTATATTTTATATATTAGTTAAAAATAAATGAGTTAATAAAAGAAAATTTCAAATCAACCTTAAGTTTGTTTTCCAGAAGTTCAACACTAGTAATCAGATAGGAAGCTTCAGACTCATTTAGTCCATGAACTACTGCTTCTTTGCCAAGTGTAGCGTACAAAGTCACAACTGCATAATGAAAAACAAACACAAACATTAAATGATAAATGATCATTAGAAAGATATATTGGTCAGTCCTTAATGATAGGTACATTAACAGAAAAAAAGTTATTTTATAATTTAGTTGCATGTAATTATATTTCATAGTCTTGCTGGCACCTGAGAGTTATTCTTATAAACTTGTAGGAGTATTTCTTTTAAAACCTGATGAAATCCAGAAATACTGGCAGTGCCACAACTGGTCAAAAACAGTGAACTGAGATGCTTAAGGCCAACAGGTCCTGGGTGAACTCTAAATTCAGGTCACAGCCAGCCCAGCAAGTAAGAGCTCGCTTAAGGATCATGGCTCCAAAGAATGGATAAATTATTGAAATTTTCAAGCTCTCAAAGTCAGAAGATCAGCTACAAATAATGTTCTGAAGTCATGTTCAGTTGGTCTAACTTTAAGTCCTACTGGTAACTTTGTACACCTTACCTGGAGGAGCCAAGGAGAACTACTCCTTAGGAGCCACCAGACAAAGATAATATAAACTGAAACAAAGATCAGTTTGAATCAAAGGACATCTATTAAACTTAGAAGAAACATGGAAATTTAGCTTTCGGCTGGTAACCAGAAACAGTAATTTGGCTAACAACAGCCATTTTCCACAGTTGACTGGCAAAGTTGAGTGATGGATATGTAGGAGTTCTACATAGTATCTACAGTGGGATCTCAGTTCACAAATGCTTTTGTTTGCAAACAATTTGATTTGCAAACAGGAGCATGTGGCAAAATTTTGTTTTCGTATACATACTCTACGTCAGGTACCAAACATCACTACGGCCATGTTTTCCACATGAACATGACCATGGCCACCTTTTCCAGAATTGTGAAATGAATTAAATTGATGAACCAAGGTATCACTGTATTTTTGTTTTATGAAATGCAAACTGTGATTCCTACACTAAACCTATAATAATCTATTTCACTCAACAAGCAATTATTGTAACAAGTCACTGTTCTGGACTCAATTTTGAAAAATTATTTCTTGCATAATAGTAAAATCTAACATTTACAAATCAGAAACATACCTAATTTTACTTATATCTAACACCTTTAATGCCACTTCAAGTTGTCACATCATGTGGAAAATGGAATAAATAAAGCAGGCCTCAAAGTGATGCAATGAACTAGAATTATCCTACTGAAAGCTTTTCTTTGTTTTAAGTGGTTTGTGTATCATCTCCAAAAATCATACCCCCAACTTCCAAATCTTTCAGGTACAATTAATTCTCAATTGAAAAGTAAAATTTTAATTGTACTCATTAAGCTGCCAATTCTCTTACTAGCCTTTAGACATTCCTAACTTAAGAGGAATTATTAGATATCTTTCAGCTACACAACATTACATACTGTTTTATGGACATAATTAATGCATAAAAGAGCAAAACAACCTGTTCTATATATATTCTATGTGAATGCTTTTTCACTAAGTTACACCAGCTTGGAACATCTACTTTGAAAACACGAGCATTTTAGAACAAGTTTCATACGTAAGAAAAACCTTCTCTCCACCTTGAAAAACACAAAGCACTTACGAGGAAAGTTGTATTTAAAGCAGGTCTGTGCTGCAATCATCCATTCGGCCCTGGTCTCACAGAAAATAGCAATGGTGTTCTTTGGTTTCAGTCCCAATGCAGTGAGTCCACTACCAAAATTATTCACTCTTCGGTTTACTTCAAGATAGTTCATCCATTTATAATTCCCAAGAATTAACTGTTAAAGTGAGATAATCTCTAATATTAGTATATTTTTTCAAAGAAACAATTAAAATATTGTTCAAAATGTAGAACTCTAAAAAAATGCCCTTACATGACATACAGAGGCTATAAGTACTTTTCTGAGAATTAGTTACACAGTACTATAATAGAACACCAGTATGTTTAAAATGTGCTTGATTTATGATAAAACAAGATATGCATTCCTCTTTGAAAAATAACATAAAAGGCATAAAAGTTCTTTACCTTCTTAAAAACCTTTCCATTTGGCTGCATTTCATTTTCTTCACTTAGGACTTCCCTGGTCCCAAGGCTGTCCTTCTTTCCAAACTTGGATACAGCATGGTCAAATAATTTATCCAGGGTGTCTGCTCCAGGGATGTCTATGACAGCTAATGAGTCGAAGTGTGTGACAGAGCGATATGGACTTCCAGGTTTGTCTGAAGTGGGCTTAGCTTTTATTCTCTTTGCCATAGCGTTTTTCTTCTTAGCATTGGTAAGAAAATACCATGGAATAAATATAAGGGCACTGTATATTGTTATTAACAAGTGGACAGGCAGCAAAATAATGGTGAGCACATTTAGTTTAAGTTTCATAGTGGAAAGGCTTCTAAAATGATGTTTGTGTCTTGTTATTTTTGGCTTCTGAAAGCCTTATTTTGCTGAAGAAGGCAATAATGGAAGCAGCAGTAAGAGTAGCAGCAGAGCCAAGGCAGTTCAATTTTAGTGATACAGATAAAAGTTAGTAATCTTTGGAAGCCAACAATAAAGTACACCTGTAGGTGAAGACAACAAATCAGGCAGAGAGCAGGTAAAAAAGAAACAAAATAAAACAACAATATTAACAGGTTGATAGCACAATTGATTTAAATATTCAGGTCTTTATTAGTTTATATAATTGATTTGACACAGAAAGCTGAAATAACTGGTATGAAAGGCCAGCATTTTTCCATTTATAATCGTTATTGACATAAATGTTTTTAAGTACACCAACTTCTGAATTTAATTTTTTTCTGGGTTTTTAGGTGTTCTGATACTCTGCACATCAGTCTGTATGTTGGAGGTTGAGGGTAACACTAGTTCAATATGTACACAAATGCATGAATGATATTTCAACTATGGCCAATTTCTGGAAGACTAGAACATGCCAATAATGAGCTTTCTATTAAATGTGTGTATAGAAACTAATCAGCTTTAAGCAAGGTTATTAGGATTTATATCCAAAAGGGTGTGGTTTATTAATTAGGTTTATTTCTCAAAGAACAACCTAGAATATTACTCTGAGGTTTTTTTTAATTAAGGTAAATTTCTGAGGTAATGTTGATCACTATCAACTAATTTCCAAATGGGAGCAATAAGAAAGTAAAATCATTTCCTAAGTGTCCCTGTTGGGCTAAAAATTTTATTAGTTGCCTGGGAGGAACAGCATAATTCTTAAGTCCTAGTCCTCACCTATTAAGAGTTGACATCTCTCAAAGATAGAGCTAGTGTTTCTCAAACTTTGGAGTGGAGTAGGAAAAAGAAGCAGCTAAACCATTTCTTTAAATACAAAGTTAGGCAGACTGCACATATATAACACTGAAATGGAGTTGCTTTGGGGCAAGCAGGGATTATTAGTGGGGTCTAGCAACCGACTCTGGACTTTCTGAAGTCCTGCTCCCAACATGACTACTAACAGCATTTCTGCTGAAAAGCACTGAGGTAAATACATCACTGAGTGCTATGGTGTGTGGCACAAAAAACAGATGTAAAAGGATTTCAGAGTAAATACAAAATGCCCAAGAGTAACTAGAAAGATACTTTGCAGAAATTATATTTAAGTTGTACATTATGTTAGACATCTGGAAATAGAATAATAGAGGACAGTCCAGGCTGGGAAACCACATGAAGAGAGGGAAGGAAAAACGAAAGAATTTTGGGAAAGTAGGGAGTATCAATAAAAAGGACACTAGCCTGACTACAGTGTGGAATATACACTGGCTAAATGGGCTATGGTACAGGATCTGACACATCAGACCAAGTTATTTTGATTTGATTAGACAGAAAACTAGGGGCCTCTACGGGTCAGAAATGCACTGCCATGTGAACTACAGAAAGAATCTTGGATAATAATATTTCTCAGAGATTCCCCATTTATGTGAGAAAGCTATTTTGGTGAGTGGCAGCATAAGTCAACTAAAAAATTAAAATACTAGTTCACTTTGAAGAGATAAACTGATGCCCACCCCTCCTTAGCTCATATGGAAACACACTAACAGACCTAACTGCATTGACCCCAAGTTACTTGTTTCTTTTTACATTGATTATTATTACAAAATGACACCTTAATCATGCTTGCCCTTTGTTTATGTCTTTCAGATGAATGTAGAGATATGAACAAGAAACTAGAGTAGGTTTCAGTCTTCATCTTTGCTACTAACTGACTATGAAACCACAACCAAATCATTTTAGTCTGTAATCAGACTAGATGAGTGGCCTCAAACTCTAGGAGAGAGACTTTGAAAATCCAATGAGAACTATGAACAGTTTTCCCCACAGAACGATATGCAAACTTTAATACAGCTTCACGGAATTCTAACCACTGTCAATTGTGTGTGAAGCTATGTTCAAATATTTCAAAGAAAAAGACATTATGGTAGCTGCTGTTAATACCCGGTTATCTTGTTGTGAAGTGCTGTGTTACTTACATTGTTCTGTTCTAATTTGCTTTGTTTTGTCCTCTTTTGTTTTATTCTCTTTAAAATAATTTTTTTAAGAAAAAGAGTGACTCTGAACAAGTGATATGACCTGCCACTTAAAAGCCACACATCAGCAGCTTCATACGCATAGTATCACTGGGAGAATCCTGTGTTCTCTATGATTCCACAGGCAATCATAATCAGTCCCTGACATATACTCTCAACTACCTTGCCACTCTCGCTCTATTGTACTTACTTGGCTAAACTAAAGCCTGTTCAATATAATTCTCTACCTAATCTATACTTGTAACTCTGCAGCTAGATTTGGACAAACATGACTGTGCTGAATGACTCACATTTATGTTCATGATTTCTACAGCTCTAGTGGGCTCTACATGCTGCATAGAAACTACACTGCACTAATCTACTCACTAACCCACTCGTTTAGTCTTCCTACCTTACTCTCTCTCTTCAGAGCACCACTCTACCTTCATTCAGTTGCTGATCAGGCTTACTATAGTAGGGAGAAATGAAACTAATCCAAAGAGAATTCTCACATACTTCCCACATACTCTATGTACATGTTTGCATCTGTCACCAGATCCATTTTTATGACTGTGGATAAACAACTGATGCTCCCAGCTGAGGTCAATTCCTCGACTTGTACACTATACCTCTGTCTATCCATGCAGATGGGGTATTGCTCTATTTATTTACCCCCTCTCATCTGGCCTATTACTTTTTTCTGCTCTGTTGAATCATTACCACCAATGTCAGAATAGTCTGTTCTAACAGATGTTATCTCATCTCAAAAAACTTTTTCTTTTACCTAACTCTCAGCTACAGTCCCTTTGTTCTCCTTCTTTCTAGCACTCTTTGAAAGAGTCTGACTATACAATCTGTCTCCTAGTTCTCACCTTTTAGACCCCACTGTATGCAGGCTTTTGTCCCTGTCACTCAACAAAATTGCTGTGATCAATGTCACCAATGACTTCTATGTTGATAGATAGAAAGACTAGCTAAAGCTCAGCTGTTCCTCATCTTCCTTCACCTACTGGCAGCCTTTACACAGCTGAGCCCTCTTCTGCTTGAAACTTCTTTGCTTGGCTTCCAGAGGACTACATTCTTCAGGTTTTTTTCCAATTTCTCCAGCCTTTCCATTCTTCTTAGCTGCTTCTTCCTTAACTCCCTGACTTGTAAGTGCTAATAATACTCAATCCTTGAATTTTTCTCTCCTTTATCTCTTCTCTCTCCCAAGGTGATGTCATTCAGTGTCATACTTCTAAGTATCATATATATGGTGATGATTGCCAAATTTTCCAAAGACTGGAGATTTCCCTTACATAACAAATTTGTACATCCAGCTGTTTCCTCAACGAATCCACTTAGATGTCAAACATCTCAAAGCATGTTCAAAACTGAGCCATCAATCTTCCTTTTAGAACTGTATTTCATCTAGTCTTATTTGTCTCTGCATCTCGCTTGATTTGACCATAAATCTCAGATTCACCCTTTTATTCCTTCTTTTCTCACACATTTCAAATACAATTCACCAGTAAAATCTAATGGCTCTGCTTACAAAACAGATATCGAATTCCACCTCAATTGTTATCATCCTGGTTCAAGCCACTATCATCTCTCGTGGATAAATGCAATAGTGGATTTAATCTCCCTGCTTCTTACTCCTATCCCTACAATAAAACCGATACTCAGCAGCCAGAATGCTCTTCTTAAAATGTAAGTTAGATCATATCATTCTGTTCAAAACTTTTCAAAGAATCCTCATAATATTCAATGGGAATAAAAACTGAAGTCTTCACTATGAACTGCAAGGCTCCATGAACTTTCCCCTATCCTCAAGTCTCCGACTTCCCCCATTATTCTTTCTCCTGGCTCATTTTGCTTCAGTTTCACTTGTGCCTTGTATTCTTGATACATATTAAGCATAATCCTGCCTTAGGGCTTTTGGCCTTGCTATTCGCTCTGCTTGAAATGTTCTTCCCAGATATCTCTCTCACCTTTTAGTCTTTACTCAACATCTCAGCAATAACTTCTCCAGTCATCCTCCTTTAAACTTGTACCTACATCACTTCCTTTCTTGCTTTATTTTCTCCCTTAGCATTTTCATTCAAAATACCATAGCTTTTACTGGCCATATTTAGTATCTATACTCCCATCAGATCATAATATCCATGAGGCAGAGCGTTTACTGTCTGCTGCTGAAAACTCAAGTGACCAAAATAGTACCTCTATGTGCTAACTAAACTAAAACATAAAAGTGTACGTTGAGTATGATAACCTCAATGCAGTTAACCTTAGTCATCTTTTTTTTAAAAAAAAATCACTTGTGTATGCCAATGTTCTGGGAAGTATTATGCTTTTAAAATCCCTGGTAATTAAAATAAAACAAGTTATTTTAACAGAAAATATAAACAAGTTGTTTAACAGAAAATATAAAACTGGAAAAACTGCTTGTTGCAGAGGGTAAAGATCAGTGTGCTAAGGGAGCAGGAAGGTTACAAAACTACGCTGATGCCTTTTGCAAAGATATGCTGTCCTTCTATGTATGGAAAGTGTTACTGCTGTCCTACCATTAGCAAAGACAGGAACACTGAGCTCCTTGAGATCAGATAATATACAGGTATTTGTATGACAGGGAGAGTCAAGGCATCATCTTTAGTCACCGGCTAGTTGATTGCCACTATTGAAGTTCAGTATACTATACGGGAATCATCTTCATGATCACTACCAAATTTTTTTTTCTTTTGGTACCAGCAATCAAACTTACAACCTCATGCTTGCCAGGGAGGCGCTGTGCTGCTGAGCTATATCCCCGACCACTACTGAAATATTTACTAGGGGCAAAACACTATGCTGTCCTTTAGATATATTGTTTCATTTAATCCTTCAGAAAACTGCTTTGAAGCAATACTCTTATTTTGCAGATATAACAGCCTTACAGATTACATAGTTTGCTGAAGTTTTAAAGCTGTCTAGATGTGGACCCAGGTCTACCTGATATTAAATTCTATGCTTTGAGATATATATTGCTTGTGATGCTGATCATATTGGAATAATCTAAACAGGTAAGAGTGACAAACTTTATGTGTGAAGAAATCCTGGTTTTAATCTTAAGCAACGATCTGTCCTATATCCTAAGGTATTTTATAGGTGCAAAACAAAAAACTTTATATGTGCATTAAATTCTACAAATTTTAGTAAATAATCGGATACAATTTTGTTCTATCATTTTGCACTGAGGTCAACTTCATGATAAATATTTCATTCCAGTTACTTCAAACATTCTGAGATAGGTTAAACACAAAAAAAGCATTAGTGATACATAAAGCTCTAGTAAATAAGGTAAACAAACACTACAAATTGATTAAAGCTTGAATTTAAAAGAACTCATCACCCCCAGAAGCATGTGACACAATGCCAATTCAAGGATGAAAAAGAAAAATTAATAAATTGAAGTTGATTAACACCAGGACATTTTCTTCAACTTTTAGAAAGTGAACTAAACCAATCAAGAAGCAATGCATGTGCCACGTTGAAATGCACAGTAATAACAAATTAATTTCACCTGTCTTTGACATTCAGCACTTATGAAACTATGAATATTTAAAAACAATGATTAACTAACTTAAGAAATCACATTTTCAAGTCACATATTATTTAAGAGTGATTTAAAAAACCAAATAAGAGATCATTTGTCCTCGGGAAAGGATTAGCTGTATCCACTAAACATTATATCAAAAGTTATAAAACTTCCAAAAGATTAACATAAAAGATACCTATTATACTTTAAAAGATCATATTGCTAAATAGATATTGCATTACCAAGGCTTTCCTGAAGAGACAGTGATTTTATAAAAAATCTTTTCTTTCACACACTATTAAAAACTTCCAAATGATTTTAAAACATACCAAAGAAAGCTCAAAAACTATGGTTATATTTGGTAAGTAAGACGAAATTTTGAGGAGTATATTACAATACACTTAACTTCAGAATTTAATAGTATAACTTTTAATAAGCTAATATTTTAAGAAAATAAAGACATTAAGAGCTGCTAGCAGGATCTCTTACTATCATAGTCTATAAGACTGAATCATCATATGAAACCCATGTCAGACTGTCATTCATTACTTTCACCTAATTCAAATTGTTATACCACAAATAATGACCAGTAATCAATATGAAATAACTTGTATAAGTAAACTTTAAACTCAGGTACACAGTAACTATAACAAATAATTTTAAAACTAAAGATAGCAGAACAAAAATGTAGGATGACTAGATGCCCTACACCAGATTACACCTATGCTTTGTTCTTTTAACTCAAAGGATCTCACACAACTACAACTGATCTTAGGGTGTGTCTTTCACAGCATTAACCAAACCTATTTACTTCCATCACCTGGAGGTAGCTTAACTCCTGTCGTTCCCATCCTGCTAGTCTCTTCCCAGTTTTTCCCAGCAAAGAAAGCATCTTAGCAGCCATAGTGAAGGTGTTCTTTCATGCTCTAGCATGAGTTCCCTCCTTTGGTGTCTTAAGAACACCCCTTACATGCATCAGATAAGGTTTTTCTAGGTCACAAGTTGATATAATTAGAACCCTATCTATATATGTTGAAATAAAGAATGCTAGGAGCCAAAGGTGCGTGCAGCCTACACACTTCACATATACTGAGCATTCAAATGCTGCTGAAGAGTAACTACTACCCAAAAGCTTCCTAGGAACTCAAACTGCCTCATCATGCCATGGTATAAATCTTCATTTCATCTGTAGTCATCTATTTACTGGGGGTTTTTCTCTATCAGAACACATTCATAATTTTAACTCAAGTTAACAAAAAATAATTGGATTATAGAAGTTAACTTTAAAGTTAACTTATAAAGCATTTTGTTCCAGTAAGGAACACAGGCAACGTACCTATTGGTTATTCATCTATCTCATGTAATCTTAAATAATCTGTCACCAGCAGTATTTACTTCAGGACTATTTTTGTGTTACAGGGAGAATTTTGTGACTTGTCCTGTTTTTTTTTTTTAGCCACAAGACCTGCCCTCCCCATTTGCTACCAGAGACAATTTAACAGGTTGACCCCTAGCCACTCTTGCTTCTGAGCATCTTGGACTCTAAATATGCAACATTCGAGTCTTAAAACATTTTTTATAAAATGGTCAAATTAAGTCACTAGAAGTGAGCTGCCTAACAATGCTAATGTGAAATTGCTCATGGTTTTATTAAAAAAGAGCTAATTCTGCTGTTTGGTACTAAGCATATCTTATAAGAGTAGTCAAAGAACTCTAAAAACAGATAAATCCGTTGCAGACCAAAATGTTATGGTCAGTCAATGTTCATATAAAAGGACTACTAACAAGAAAAGGGTACATGTTCCACAAACAGGAGAAATGCCACTTTTAACCATAACATTTACTTCATTATTAACGTGTCTAACATTTTAGAAATTAAGAGTTCTTAAAAGAGGAAGAAAGCAACACAACACAAATATAAAAAAAAAGCAAGAAGTACACCTAAAGTTAGTATCTCCACATGAAGAGTCCAAGCTGTCCTCTCTTCATATTTCATTTGCTTACCTGGCAAATGATCGAGGTTGATAAGGCAATTAGTTATTTTTGTTTGAAAAACAGCTGAAGCAAACCAATGGTAATTAATGGGCCCTCCATAGTGCTCTGATTATAACTGCTCAGATATTGTACCAATGCTTTGGCAGCTCCTAACATTCAAATTGGTATGGAGCTTTTTCCCTTCCAAGTCTAGACTGGCTAGCCTTAGATTGGCTGAGACTAACTACTGAAGGCCAACTGCTATAAATCCGTAACTGTGACAGCAGGTGTGTATGTATGACAGAGAAAACAGCACTCTCTCTGGAGAGATAACCGCAGATGCTTGAATATGCTGACCTTCTCAACAGTGTCATTGTCAGTTTCCAAGACGAAATGCTAAAGGAGGCTATCTTACCTCTTTTGTCAATCATGGGGTAGCAAGAAACCTAAAACACATAAATGCCTCCCTGCTAGAGGCAAGGTTGTGGGTTTTATCTCTGGTCCCTCCCCACCAAAAAAAAAGAAACCTAAAGCACCTGAATTCATACGGTTAATTCTGACCTATTGATAAAAAATATTATGCTATATATTTAAAGATTTTCTAATGCAGACTAATCAATAGACTTCAGAGCTGTTAGATGATGACAAATTTGAATTTCTTTATGCTTGAAAATAAAAGTTATTAAAATATAAGAGATATTATATCTTCTGTTTCTAGTTCCTAACCCATTATAATAAAAGCAATTCTCAGAAGACCAGAAATATTAGAACGATAGCATCAGATAAAGAATTTTGGTTTGCATTTGGGAACTTCTGAGCTGTAAGACTGGTAACAAATGAAATGGCACCTTAAGGACTGCTTCTGTAACTATAAAATGAGAAAGCTGGATTCAGATTTTCAGATATCAGACTAGTTCACAAATTTTATTTTTAAAAAAGATGGTGACTGGAAATGATACAGAGCTGTCATTTTTTTTGACTGGTATGGGGCTTTCACAAAAAAGGCCCTTAGGGCTGGGGATTTAGCTCAGCAGCATAAGCACATGCCTGGCAAGTGCGAGGTTATGAGTTTAATCCCCGGTTCCAAAAAACACAAAAAACAAAAAAAGACGCTCGCCTGTAATCCCAACACTCGGAGGCCAAAGCAGGAGGATTGCTGCGAGTTCGAGGCCAGCCTGGGCTACAATGTGAGTTCAAGTTCAGCTTGAACTTCATAGTGAAACCCTGTCTCAAAAACAGAAAAAAAGAAAAAAAAAGAGCCCCATGTTTACTATCACCATTATTTTAGAAAATGAAGAACACATCTAACTTACCCAAATTAGGTGAGTGCATAAGAAGCAGCTATCCTTTAAATTGCCAATGTTTAGTTTTGATAAATTCATGAACTGATGCCCTTTTCCTTATTTCACCATGGATTAATAAATTCTTTTACACTAGTTAGCACTAGTCTAAAAATCAACATTTGGTAACCACTGGACTAAATAATTTTCAAAGTTTGAGGCTGAAACCCTGTAATTTTATGTTTAGGTGCTCTATTGTATTCCTTTTACTCTATACCAATGTCTAGAGTAGATGCCTAGGTGAAAGACAGGGATGATACTTAAATTGAGGAAGGTCAGAAATAGACTCAAATCAGCTTGAGAAATAACCACTAAACCAAAACAAGAATTAATTTATTGGGGTAAGTATGAACTGTTACAGATCTAATTTTACCAATAATAAGGAACTATTGATTGTGTGATTAATATCTAGACTGTTTTACAGATGAAGAAACTGAGGCAATGAAAAATCAAATAGCTCACCAAAAGCAAAAAGCATGTATGCCTCAGTAGTCAGAATGGGAACTCCAATCTGTGACTCATACTCTTTGGTATGAGTCAAAGACAAAGGAAGTATTTGGATTTTAATTACCACTTGCCCTCCTATAAAAGAATAGCAAATGGCTTAAATTTTCGAGGTTGCACAGGGTAAAATATTTTAATATTTTACTTTTCCAAATATTGCCTTTAGAACATCACCATAAGTATTGGTAGGGTTTTTATAGTATAAAAAAAAGTCCAAATACCAGTCAGTATGGTTTCTTGATTTTCTTAAAAAGTTGATCATTTGGAATTTCAAATGGACATACAGTATACTTACAGATTTCTTTTCCTTTTAAGAATGTGTTTGTCTTCTGTGATTTCAATCTGTGGTAAGAGAACATTTATGAGTATAGTAACATAAAAATGTATACTGTAAAAAAATCAAGAACTATTTTGCATTACTTATAAACTTTAGCTTATGATAAGCCAGATACCAAAGAAAAAATAAAATGAATGCATGACCAGAAGTACTGCTATTAGGATATTACAAAAGTAACTTAGCCAGACTCAAAGAAACAACAGTGAAAACTCTATGAGAAGATGGCAAGAAATAGGATTTTAAGTTCTTATAACTTTTATCCTTAGCTGTCAGGACCAATACAAATCTCAGAGACAGCGACATCTGGCCACAGCAACCTAGTTAATCTACCAAGAAAGGCATCCCAAC
Organism: Dolichotis patagonum; assembly: GCA_004027295.1. Classification (NCBI taxonomy): domain Eukaryota; kingdom Metazoa; phylum Chordata; class Mammalia; order Rodentia; family Caviidae; genus Dolichotis; species Dolichotis patagonum. Next base: position 17,892 of record PVJX010009874.1, read on the forward strand.
TCCTAAATGCCAATAGGCATTTAGTTGTTTTCCTATGAAAACAAAAGATATTTTCCTTTAAATAATACAAGGTATTTTTGTAAAAGGAAATATAGCACTGGTCTAGGTAGCAACCTAAAGATATTTTTGTTTTATAAACAGATCATGTTTATCATGTTTCTTAAGACACATATGCCAAAAATGTTTAATGTCATATTTTCCTCTTACCTAATTTGGAAAATAATTCCAGTAATAAACACTTGCAAAGTTTTTATTTGACTTTGGTACTAGAGAAGAAGCTGGAGAGGATGCCCAAGTGTCAGAGAATTCTCCCAGTTGGATGAAAGCTCCAGCTTCAACCTTTTATGCATTTCCAGTCTCACACCCCTAAATCAGTTTGGTAGGAAAAGAAACTCTCAGAGGTTCTTTAGTTCAAAGAAGTATAAAATGTTTCTCAATGCCTATAAACTTAACACCTATTTCTTTCATCATACAAGGGGTTGGGGATATACTTCAGTAGTAGAGAACAAGATTAACATGTGTAACACCAAAACAATCCCCAGCAACAAAATAAACAAAGAATAATGGCTACCCAGCACAGAAAAATAAATCAAATTAATGTATACTTGGTAACCTAAAGTAATTTTAGGTTTTCTACATAACAGTTAAAACTGACCCTGAACTCTGCTGACATTCCCCAGAAAACAGCACCCTCCTCTTACAGTAATTTTACTAAAAGAAATTGAAGATAATATTTAATATAAAAGAACTACGCACATTACCACTATGCAGGTTCTAATTATAGATGATAAAGGACAGAGTTGATTTGACTAAAATTATAAAGCAAATTTTAATTAAGACTTGTCACTTTCATGGATATGGAAGCTTTTTCATACCCATGTGTTTTTTATTTTTTGTACTGGGGATCGAACTCACGACCTTGTGCTTGCCAGGCAGGCACTTACGCCACTGAGCTAATCCCCAGCATGACATGCAATTTTCTTGCAAATTAAGGAAGTTAGAAAGTCTTAGCAAATTTTTGACACACTGAAGTGTATAATACGTTTTTTCTTAATAAAACTTGGTAGTGTGAAAAAAGTTAATACAAATACATTGTCTTATAATTATAGAAGAAGGTAGCACTGGCAAAACCCAACTTACCAAATACCATGGAGCAAAACACTGTCCACACAGCTAACAAGAGCATCAGAACGATTTTAAATGAAGCAAAATGTGATACAAATTCAAGACAATGCTATTCAACTTTGGAACAACCCACATACTTTGGGACAGCTTGAGCCCTCTCAGTAAACAAGTCTGTTGACCAGTATTTTGAAAACATTCTTTCAGAAGTAAAATTAATACTAAACTTGTGATAGAATCTGTTGGAAATATTTCAAGCATGATGAGTTGTTCTACTGCACTTAATGTTTCAATGACCCATCTTAACAAGTTTAAACAGAATGTTTCATCATAAAAGGGACTGGGGGACATTACGTACTAAAGACTTAATATTTTTCCACTCTTTAAAAAGAAAAGGGTAAAAAAAATTAAGTCTTTAGTATATAATATTCAAGTCTAAAAGTAAATTCTAGTAAATCTCTTTTAAAACAAAGTCCAAAGCAATAATCTTTTACAGTTCTAATTTTAGGGAAATATATATAAATCATATATTGACAATTACTTCTAGGTGAAAATGGCCAAAATAGAATATAGTCTAATGTTTAGAAATGCTGATATGAAGAAATACAGTTGCAACTACACAGTGAGACCTCATCTCTAAAAAAGAAAAACGATAAATATAGGTGCAAAAACGTATTCATGATTCTATTACACACACGTTTGAATGTAACATAGTTATAGAAAAATTAGCAACAGACACACCAAATATTAAGACTATTTATTGCTGAGTGGTGGTTACAAATGGATTTTAAATATTTACATATTTAAAATTTTAATATATTTTACAATTTACATAAACAAACAATGAATACTTAAAATTGATTGAAAATTATAAAAGAATAAGAAAATCACTCAGTTAAAATAACTGCCCTAAACCTGTCAACCTATAATCTCAGTCCTAAACTCAGGCTGTAAGTGGTGGAAGAATCACATCTTTTCCCCGTAAGAATATATGTGCATGTGAGTGTTCTAGGAAAAAGATTATGGCTTACTTGATTCATAAATATTAAAACATAATAAAGAAATGTTAAAATTTAAGTACCACTTCCCAAATCTTGTGTGTATAGTGTGAAAAAATGGAGCTAGTTCTGTACTGTTATAGACTAGAATGCCACTTCACAGAAAAGTTAGATAACCTTTTAAAAAGTATGTTAAAATATTCAAACATCATAAAAATACATTAATAAAGTAAAAGTATCCTTTTCATCTGATCACCTAGAAACAACAGTTTTAATGTATACACAATCTTTAAGCCAGTGGTGGCAAACATATGGCATGCCTTTCACAGTGGGCAGTTTATATCTTTGAAAGTTCTAAAAGGTCTCTGCTTTAAGCAAATATTGCATCATACTATCTATACTGACTCTCTTACATGTCTTTCCATGTCAGAGCACGTGACTCTCCTATTTAACAATTCTGTGAGTATTGCACTGTATCACAATTAAGTCTAACCAATGTTTTCTTGGTGGAGTTTTTAGATTTATCTAATTTCTCATTTTCAGAAACATAGCAATATACTTCTTTATACATATATTTATGGACTAATACTATAGGATGTCTTGTGGGGTTTTTTTGTTTTTTTGCTTGCCAGGCAGGCTCTGTGCCACTGAGCTATATCACTGGCCCCTAGGATGTCTTTAGAGCAGAATTACATAGTCAAAATGGTGTGATCATTTTACATTTATAGTCTATTACAAATTACTCTCCAGATCTAGAAGGAGTGACATCCCAGGACAATGATTATATCCAGCACCCAGACCTTCAGTTGCCAAATAGTTTACTATTCTCCAATGAACGTGATCATTATATATGGCAAACATGTACTAATAAAAATAAAGCAGTTAATTGTTGGAGACCACTACGAAATGGCTCTGAGCAGGATTTAAATTTTACTAATTGGCTTTCTATTTTATCTGTGAGTCTGTCCTAGGCCTCGGCCCCTTGCCTGGCGATGGGAGCTGATTCATAGTAAGTGAACCTGTATGAATCACTGGTCCTGGCTGAGGCCTGTAGTGGCTTGTGAGGCCAGAGATACCTCAAAGGGCAAGATAAGGCCACAGCTGTGGACACCTGGCTCCAACCCCAATTAACAAGATAGATTGCAGCTGCAGCAATTACTCATGCAGTATCAAGCCTAACATAAATGTCAATTGGAGATAGGACAGGTCTCCTAAATTGGCATAATTTACTACTTGGAGAAGTCTTTGAAGTGACTCCCAAGGTCCTGCTCATCACCTGCGCATTCCTCAGTTTCCCCGCCTTTTGTCCTAATAAAGTGGGCGAATCCAGAGAAGTTTTAGTCTTAGCCCTCAGAATCTCAAGCTTACCTAAAGGGCTTTGACCCTCCTGGAGCCCTAAAAATCATGTAATTTGTCGCATTTGTATTTAACCTCCACCGTATACTCGCTTGGGAGATCGGGGATCTAGGTCAGGACCCAATAGTTAATTAAAAATTAAATTATAGTATTTCCAAATTTATAGACTTTAACATTGCTGGGGAAAAAAAATAAAACAGAACTCTTTGGAACAGTAGATTCCAGAGCCACAGTAGGAACAGACAAGTGAAGCCAGAATTATCCGGTATCAGAAAATATGAACTGCTTTTTAAAACTGTGTCAGAAAGTCCAGAAGGACAAACCCTAGTGGCCAGTGTTGGCACAATTTGAGAAGCAAAAGAATGATATCAGAATCTATACCAAGGAATAAAATAGTACCTATCAATTCATGCTAATACAAATATACATGATGGAGTGAATAAATAAATGAAGCCAAAGGGACACATCTACCTAATAGAAGAACTGTAATTAATAACTGTAGAAAGAATAAAAGGAGAAACGTCCTTGAAAATTGTGGAGTGTTGAGCAGCAGAGAAAGAGTGTCTCTAAGATTTGATGTCCAAATGCTGTAATAAAGCAATGTGAGGAAAAAAAGGAGAGAAGAGGGTCTCTATAAGCCAGGACAATCTGAAATAAGAACTGAAGCCCACAGAGAGTGGAGTGAGAGACTTCAAAGAAGTGGAAGAAAGAGGCAGACAGTACTTTCTCCCTGAAGAGAACTCGCTGTGTGGGAGGTATGGCTCCCTGCAGATGCATGGTGACTACTGGTGAACACAAGGACCTACATAGAGAAAGGCAACAGCAGAACAGAGCAGTGGACATAGTGGACTGCAATAGCTAGTGAGTTATTCAGGTTCTGACACCGCCCCCAGGAGAGGAATACTGGATGGTAGCCACCTTAGACAGGGGCAAATTTAGCTCAGAACTCAGAACAGCTATGGGGCAGCTTCCACCTAGCAACTTCTAGTATCAGGTTGAGGCTGCTGAGTTCAACTCAGCAGGTCAGGAAACAGTTCAAGCCAGCAAGGAGCCAAATTCAAGCTGGCAGGAGGAGCACAGTGTTAGAGGCTGAACAATAATCTAGCCTCAAGCAAGAAACCAGCCTGAACTTCAGTGAAACTAAATGTGCAGGCTTGCTGGGATTATCCACTAACTCACCATAAAACTATGGCTGGCTTGCTGGGATTAATCAACTCAGATCTGGACTCTGTTTGCCCACATTGTCTACCAGTGACAGCAGAGACATGCCTTGAAGTGGACATATTTTTTTCTTATTTTTTTCCTTTTCTTCTTTCTTTTTTTTAATTTTCTTGATTGTTTTTGTATCTGTATGAGTGTGAACAGTTTCTAGGGTTTTGTTGTTGTTCTGTTCTTGTTTACTTCCTTCTCTTTCCCTTCTGTATTCTTCACCAGTCTCTGAAAGTTTGCATAATTTTCCTTTGTCTTTCGGCCTTGATTCTAATCACTTTCTCCTGTTCTATTTTTCTATTTTCCCCTCTAATCCCTTTTAAATTTTCTCCTCCAAGGATAAAATTGCCATGTTGAGGGCTTATTTATTGTATAGGATTTTTGGTTCATTTTAGATTTTGTTATATAATCACAAATCTAGTTCATATGGTTAAACATGGAAAATTAACAGTCATCACAGCTTGTCACTTTCTAAGCTGTGCTTGATACAATTGTTATTGCTTACTGCATGACTTTAGCCAAGGTGACATACTTGTTCTACTCAGTTGTTCTACCTGGTATACCAAGAATAAGTCTGCCTAAGGATCATGAACGATATTGTAAGCCAGTACCAAAGAACCAGGTGTTTTGTCAAGTAGGCAGCAACTTCTCATCCTCAATCAATGGAAGAGGCAGAATTTTGCAACAAACTCAAAACCCAAAAACCAGTTACTTCTAGGTAGAAGACACCTCTGCTAAGTACTCATTTCCTAAGGTCTCTAAATGCTAGCAAAAAGCTACTCTCCATAAGCAATTTACAAGTATCAACCTAGGAATTAAACTAAAAATATAGAAAATGAGAAGACATTTAAGATGCAATTTCAGACTTTAAGCTCACCAAAGGCAAATCTGGGGGCAATGAGGTGGAACAATTCAAAAGCCACCCACCTGAACTCTCTGAAGTGATAATAGCCAAAGTAACAAAAGAGATGAAAAGGGCCCTAGAAAAAAATGAAATCAAAAATAATTTCTCAGGTAACTTCAGAGGTGGTGACCATAATGAAAGACATGTTTAGTGACTCTAGAGCAGATACAGATAAGAAAACAGAAGAGCTTAGGAAAATGATAGAAACCATAAATGCATAAAGTAGGAAAGAAATGGAATCCATGAAACAGATTCAAACATATATCCAGGAGATAAAAAATTTCATTGGAAGTATACACAGCCGAATTGAGCCAATATAAGCACAAAATATCAGACTAAAGGAAATCATAGACTGATAGACTGAAAAGATAGAAAACTATACTCCATGCAATAGGATGCCCCCTTAAAAAAAGCAGGAGTATCTATTCTATTTGCAGACAGTGAATTTCAAACAAAGACTGATTAAAAAAGACATGAAAAATAAGCACTAATACAATTATAATAGGAGACTTCAACACTCCATTGTCACAAATACACATATCAAACAGAAAAAAGTCAACAATGAAATATCAGAACTGAACCAAACTTTTGAACAAATGGATTCGGTAGATGTCTACAGAGTATTGCACTCCAGAACATCAGGATACACATTCCTCTTAGCTGCATATGGGATGTTATCCAAAATAGACTGCACACTAGCTCAAAGAACATGCTTAAGTAAATGCAAAGGAACTGAAATTATCCCAGGGATATTACCACCACAATGAAACTGAAAATCAATGGCAAAAAAGACCAAAAGAACTTTCTAAGCACATGGAAATTAAATAGCATCCTCCTCAACAACCAAGAGACAAAATTAAAGAAGAAATTAGCTGGTTTCTACAATTAAGTAATAATGCAAATAAAACATACCAGAAATTAAAGGACAAGATGAAAGCAGCCCTACAAGGGAAATTTATAAGAGTGAATTCTCATATCAGAAAAAGAATCACTCAAATAAACAACCTAATGTTGAACCTTAAGCTTCTACAAAAGGAAGTCAAGCCGAAAGCATGTATGAAGGAGGAGATTATACAGAACACAGCAGAAATCAATGCAATTAAGTCTAAGAAAACAGTACAAAGAATAAATGAATCAAAGAGTTGGCTCTTTCAAAGATTAAATAAAATTGATAAACCCTTAGCCAAACTTATCAAAAAAAGGAAAGATTCAAATCCATGCAGCAAGGATTGAAATGGGTAAAATCACAACAGATCCTAAAGAAATCCATCAGATCATCAATACCTACCTCAAGAACTTGTATGCTAATAAGATGGAAAACACAGAAGTGTTGTGATAGAAAAAGAAACTGAAAGGTTCCAAGTTATCTATGAATTACCAAAACTGAATGAAGAAGAAATAAAAATTCTAAGTAAACAAGTATCAGTCAGTAAAATTGAAGGCATAAATAAAAGCCTACCATCATAGAAAAATCCAGGCCCTGACAGTTTCACTGCTGAATTCCACAAGAAATTTAGAGAAGACCTAATGCAATTATTTGTCAAATTCTTTAATAAAATTGAAAGGGAAGCAATACTCCTAAAATCATTCTCAGAATGAAGTATCATCCTGATATCAACACAAGAGAAGGACTCAACCAAGAAAGAAACCTACAGTCCAATCTCCTTAATGGAGATAGATGCAAAAATCCTCAATAAGATACTGTCAAACAGAATGCAGCAAATCAAGATTATATACCATAACCAAGCAGGATTCTTCCCAGGGATGCAAGGATGGTTCAACATATGCAAATCAATAATTGTAATACGCCATATCAACAGTACCAAGCACAAAGGGCACATGATCATTTCAATAGATGCAGAAAAAGTACTTCACAAAATCCAATACCCGTTCATGATTATAAAACTCGCAGAAAGTTTGAAAAGATAGTTTTTATCTGAATCTGATAAAAGCTATCCATGACAAAATAGTAGCCAATATCATACTAAATAGACAAAAGCTGAGAACTGTCACTTTCAAATCAGGAAGAAGACAAGGATGTCCACTATTGCCACTCTTATTCAATATAGTTCTGAAAATACTAGCCAGAGCAATTAGACAAAAGAGAGAATTTAAAGGAATAAAGATAAGAAAAAAAGAAGTGAAATTATCCTTATTTGCAGATGATATGATACTCTATATAGATGACCCAAAAACTTTTAGACTTAATAACCAAATTTGGTAGTGTAGCTGGATAGAAAGTCAGCACTCAAAAATAAATAGCATTCATGTACACAAATAAATCACTGAGACAGAAATTAGAGAAACAACACTTTTTACAATAGCATCCAAAAATAAAATACCTAGGAACCAATTTAATAAAGGAAGAAAAGAACTTTACATTGAAAACTACAGTATTCTGAAAAGGGAGATAAAAGAGGATATCAGAAAATGGAAAGATATCCTTTGTTCTTAGGTAGAAATAATATAGTGGAAATGGCCATAATTCCAAAATTGTTATATATTTAATGAAATCCCAATCAAAATTCCCAAAGCATATCTCACAGAATTAGAGAAAACAATCTCAAAATTTATTTGGAACCAGAAGAGATCTAGAAGAGTAAAGCAATTGTGGGCAACAAAGATATCACAATCCCTGACTTGAAAATAATAACACAAAGATATTGTGATTAAAAACATCTTGGTACTGGCAAAACAAACCAACAAGCAAACAAACCCAAGAATCACTGGAACAGATTAGAAGGAGCAGACACAACTCCAAACACACTCCAAATATAACTTACCTTTGACAAAGGGACCACCAAACCCCTTAACTGGAAGACACACTGACATCATTCAAACTCTGGCATGACACACTGACATCACTCAAACTCTCGTATGACACAATGGCACACTGACAGGGGCACATTGTTTCTGTGGTATGCTTGTTCAAAATTCATAAATTCAGTCAAATCATGAAAATATCAGACAAGCTTAAATTGGGCACATTCTATAAAGAAACTGACCAGTACTTTTCTAAATTGTGAAGATCATGCAAAAAAGAGATTGAAGAATTTTTATAAATTAGTGGAAACATAACACCTGAATGAAACCTGGAATCCTGCACTCAATAAGGGAATAGGAAAAGGACTTAAGGTAGAAACACTGGTGATACTTGGACAAAGTCTGTAATTTAGTTGCGTTATACAATAATAGTGTTGATAATTACGCTATAATATAATTGTATATGATACTAACACTAGGGGAAGATAAGAGAAGTGCCTGTGAAACTCTAAAATTTATTTCAACCAAGTAAAAATGCCCTCTCTAAAAAAGAATATTCCATTCTACATTCCCACCAGCAGTATATTAATGCACCCATTTTATCATGTCCTCTCTGAACTGGATTAAACCGTGTAACAGGTACCTAAAACATTTTTCAATTTATATTTTTCATTTTTAGCAAATCAACATATGAAAATATTTCACCGTTGGAATTTTTTGTATTAAGAGTCTTGTTTAAGTCCTTTGTCTATTTTCCCACTTATCCATTGTTTTATTGATTGCTTAAGAGCACTTTGCAAATTAATAAAATAAAGCCTTTGGAATATTGCAAATGTTTTTTCTCAGTATAGCTTTTTTCTTCATTTAGGATATTATTTTTAGACAAATATTGCTTTTATGTTTTAACAAGTAAAGTGTCTCTCATTTCTGGTTTTTGGATCATATTTTCTTTTAAGAGCCTTAAAATTATTCCTTCATATTTTGTAAAAGTGGAATTACCAATTCAAATACAGGTCTTTTTTTAGTGTGTTTGGAAAAGTGGAGGTAGAAGTGGTGTCTATTAATATATAGTATAAAATTACTTTGCAGAAAGGCTATCACTATTTATACTCCCATCAGCAGCATTGAATATTTTACTTCAAAATAATTTCATTATTTTAATAGACAGGAATATCTATTTTACCCATACTCAAACCAAAAGAAACCATTTATTACCTTCTAAAATCTATGTTATATTCATACTTATAAACTTCATTTTCTGAATTTCTCTCGCTTTCAAAACTTTATTTAGGCCCTTCTGCCCACCCATAATCTGCTGAAAAGCCACCCTTTCTGGGATACCTTCACAAATACCTCCAGCTAAAATTTCCTGCTTTCTTTCAACTTACATAGATCATAAATTGTATTATATTACCCCACACTTTATAAATTTCTCCTAATCATTTATCAAAAATTGTACATTTATTTAGGGCAAGATCTGTGTATTTTATGTCTCTATTCTTTTAGGCTTGTAAGCAGCATTAAATAAGAGAAACTAACACCTGTCAAAAATATAATTGCTTTAATTCATTATACTTTTCTTCCTCATGGTTAATACCAACCTTCACTTTGCAAATATTCTCAAACCTGAATTTTTCAGTTATAATCTCCCACAGGTATTTTGGGAATATTTTTATGACAAAAATCTACCATTTCACTGATGCTAATATAGTCTAGCAAAAAAACAAACCAAAAAAACCCCTCTACTGCTTCTAACTCAGAACCAGTAAATTAGTCTTTTGAGGGCTAGATGAAAATATCAACTAAGTATCTATGACAAGAGTTGATACTTCTTGGCATAGTTAAATGTGCAGTATTAACAAAGTTTTACATTACTGAATTTTGTTAGTACGTGATTTGCAGTAATGTTTACATTCCTCATAGGGCATTGGTACACATACCTAACACATCTTATTTCTTTTCTCATCCTTTCCCCTCTAACTCCTTCCCCATCTCTTGATAACCTTCTCATTTGAGAAAGATCTCCCTACTTCTTATTATCTAAAGTGATGTTTATTTAATACTGCATTTATATACACATCTTAATCTAAGCTCAGTGACAAGTCTAGTTTTAATGCAAAAAGAAATACTCAATCCTAGCAAATAATTCTATTAGCATCCATTTTGTTACATAACTTCTTCCCCTGTAATTAGCATGAAGATAGATACAGATCTATCAAGTAACTACAATCTATCAGACTTCAACTAGGACAAATGATAAATTGCATGCACACAAATTCTACTGATTACTTAACAAAGTTTCAAAGTTTCAAACAAGCATTAACATTTAGTAAGTTTTTTTTTTTTAAAAAAAGAAAACTCTTCTCATAGATCAACCTAGAGGACATTATGTTAAGTGAAATAAGCTAGAAACAGAAGGACAAAATACTACACAATAGTACTTACACAAAGAATCAAAAATAGATTCATAGCCGCAGAAAACAGAAAGGTGGGTTATAAGATGTTGCATAGAGGGTATTAAACAAAAATACAATGTTTCAGTTATGCAAGATGAGTAAGTCCTAGAAATCTACTGTACAACATAGTGCCTATAGTTAACAATACTATGTGGTATACTTTAAAAATTGGTAAGATGGTAAATCTTGCATTGTTAGTATCACCCATATACTACTATTACTATTGGTATTACCACTACTACTACTAATAATAATGGTAATAATACGATGGAAAAAATTTTTGGAAGTGATAGATGGTTCTATGGCACAGATTGTAATCAGTTCCAGTGTATACACTTTTCTCTAAAAATATCAAGTTGCATATATTGAACCTGAAGTTTTTTGTACGTCAATCACACTTCAATATTACAGTTTTTAAAAATAAAGAGCAGGCTCTATTTGTGGTATAAACAGTTTCCTACATCAATCTTTAATTGTATAGTTGTAATCATTTTCCCACATAAAGTGAGTTAGAGTGTGCAACAATGAACATTCAAGTAAGTTCATCCATTTCTCTTTTAGAAGTCTCTGCAATGTACATTTCTTAGGACAGTTTTGTTTAAGGTTGCTTTACTTGTCCTGTTACAAGTGACTAACACCAGGGTAAAGGAGACAGTGAAATATGCAGTGAGACGCACAGTTACATGAAAAATGTAAGATGTTCAATCAAATACAAACTTTGTGTGGTTTAACGTTTTGTCTGAGTGAGATTTTATATTTTTGACCATGTTCTCTCTTTATCTGATGCTTGGTTGCAATTTCCTGTTTTTGAACCACATTCTGTATCTTATCTTTCAAATTCAGTTCAAGTACCTTCCTTTTAGAAAATTGTTGCTATTTATTTTAGTTGCTATCCACTTCTCCTTCATATTTAATGAAAAACAAATGCTATTAGTACAGGTACAGGAAAACCAAAAAAGCAGGAGGGGAAGGAGGAGGAAGACAGAACAAAAAGAAGGAAGAGGAGAAGAGGAAGAAGAGATGGAAGGAAAAGGCTATAAAATTCTACCTAATTTTTAATAAATGCTTAAATCTTGAATTTTTAAAAATCAGTACCATGGATCAAACTCACGACCGCATGCTTGCAAGGCAGGCGCTTATGCCGCTGAGCTAAATCCCCAGCCAAATCCTGAATTTTTGAACAGACACATATTCTAAATTTAAATGGCTTGGTATAAAACACATTATGGAGTGACAGACTTAGATGATATTAAAAATAATTTAACTAATATTTTCCTGTCTTTCAGGACTTTAGCAATAATTAAATAAAAAAGGATTGATCATAATAAAAATTTTAAAATAATTTTTTAAAAAACTGTTCTTCCTTCCCTCATATGACTTTAGAAGCTAAAACAGTATCTGCTTTCCAGAAAATCAGGGAAGCAACCTATGTGTTTCACTGTATAATAAAATCAAGAATTTCTAATCAGTTGTCACTATAGTTTTAAGATCATCTCTAGGAGACTTACCAGACAAATGTGAGAATACAAGAAAAAAAAAACCCAGAAAAAGTACACTATTCTTATCTTTTTGGCAACCTAACTTTAAATTAGCATTATGAAATACTGGTGGTTACAGCTACTCAAGAGCATGAGGAAGAAGGATGACTTGGGCCCAGGAGTTCAAGGTCAGGATTTGGCCAACATAGCAAGACTCTATCTCAAATAGAAAAAGAAAAGTACATTCTTTTAAAGCCCTCAATATATCAACTAGATGTAAACAATAATTATGAGTCATAAACAAACTTTCAATAGGTAAAAATGAGATCCTGAGTTCAAATCCTGATACCAAAACAAAAAGCCTGAATTTAAAAAATCACAAAGCCATAAAACTTGAATGTCTAATTTAATGAACAATAAACAATTGTGGAATAATAATTTTAAAGAAAAATGTGTACGTTCCCCTATAAATAATTTGAGATAAGAAAAATACATTTTCAGAAACACACCATTAGAGCTAAATAAATCCTGCTTCAGTCATTCTTAGTATTGTCTGGGGCTACCAGTTCCTTGTAGTACTACTGTATATACTACCTCTACTTTTGTTACCACCACAAATAATTTTCATTTACTAAAACAGACAGCAATGGGCTGGTGTTCCATTAAAAGTAGTGCCAATTAATGGGCACAGTAGTGCATGTCATCATTCCAGCACTTAGGAGGCTGAGGTAGGAGGATCACCACAAGTTCAAGGCTAGCTTGGGCTACACAGTGAGTTCAATGCCACCTTGCACTACATAGTGAGACCTTATCTCAACAAAAAAAGCCAAAAAAGTAGTGCCAATTAGAAATTAATTACTCAAGGCTAGCAAAGGTATTTTTATAAGAAGGCACTTTACATATTGTTGACAGAGAAGGAAATTGGCACATCTTTTAGGAAGCAATTTGGCAATATACATTGAGGCATAGTTTCATGAGCGAGTAACTTCACTTTCTATTTCTAGGAACACCCTTAGGAAATAATGAGAAAAGTATAAAGGATAATCATCACTTTGATTTAGAAAACAGCAAAATTAGAAAGATCTTCAAATGCCCAAAAAGAGATTGGTAAAATAATGATGTATCCATGGTATTGAAAACTAGAGCTATTAAAATACCACTGTCAAAGAGTATTAAAGGATATGCAAAAACATGTAAGATACATGAAGTGAAAGTGATTTAAGTTGAAACTTTAGATCCAATATCAGCTTTCTCGACTTTATGTACATAGGTCATAATCCGAAATGTTAATCTCTAAGAACTTATAGAAGTATAGGTGATTTTTATTTATTTATATTTAATTTCTTTTTTGTCTTTTTGTAACAAGGTCTCACTAGGAAGTTCAGGCTGGCTTTGAGCTCACTTTGTAGCCCAGGCTGGTCTCAAATTTGCAATGATCCTCCTGCCTCAGTGACCCAAATGCTGGGATTATAGGTGTGCATGACCCCGCCCAGTTTATATGTAATTTTTAATTTCAGCCTTGTATTTGTCCTACATTTTATGACTTTTTGACAAAGGATGCATTACTTTTATTACATAATAATAAACAGAAAAGATAGCAGCCTTTCATTTAATTCTAGTGCACATCTGTGTACACGCTGTATATGTTGCTAAATTACAATAAAGAAAGTAGAAAAGGTGTTTGCCCTACTAAAGGGGCAAAGTGATTAGTAAGTTAAAACGAGCCAAAAGTTGACTTTTACTATACTAAGGAAAGCACCTTAAATACTTCCATTTTTAAACTAGACTCAAGAATAAAATAAACTTTTTTTCTCATGTGAAATAGCCTACAAAACTACATAAAATAACATTTTTCTCATAACTAAGCTGTTACCTGTTTCTAAAGATTAAACATGTTTTTAGACCTCTATACTAACATGTGACTAACAAAAATTGACTACTACTACAGAATGGGCAATATCAAAAAGCCACAAAATCATGAGTGATGAGAGTTCCCTACACAGAAGAAAGTATAAATAAATTCTGTGAAGCCTAAAGTTCTTTCTTACCCTATTAAAATGAATAAGAACTCAAATGCCAATGATATCTGCCTAAGATTTTATAGTTACCACAACATACATTGTTTTACCTCACAATGAAAAGGTTTTCAGCTGACCAGAATCATTCCCCCAAAGTACAAAGCCTGCCACAGAAGGTATTTTAGACAAAAAGGAACAAATGGGCATGGCCCTTTTATGTCTGTGACTAGTACACCCACAGTATTGCTTTGACCAGAGGGACTATGAAAGGATGAGATTTCAGAATTGAACTCTCTGCCTGCTCTTTCTTCTTTACAATTTGGTCTCTGAGACCAAATACTCAAACTTCAGGGGGATATCATCTTACCTAAGATGGTCTTGCCTCAGACAATCCAATCAACTGTGATATCAAATTACAAATGCATATTAGCTGACTTCAAAAAGAAGTAGGATGAAAAGGGCTAAATCATTTGTTTCCTCTGAGTGATCATTTCAAAGTGTTAAGTCAGTCATCATTAAGTAATCTCACTTCCCTTAAGGCCCACCACACATCTCTACATGTCCTGTAATAACATCAACAGGACCTAACAGCATGGAGTTCACACTGAAAATTATAAAAAGAGTACAGCTGCTACACATAATTCTACTACAATATACAATAATACAATGACTCAGAAATTAGTATTCTTATACAAGGTAAACAAAATTTGCTCTGTGGCTGATGGTTAACTCCATTGCACTGTGATAGCACTTCTGAAGCTAAATTCACAAACATGATCCCTGGGTCATGTGGTTTCCCATCTTGCCAAGGACTGATTCCATGGTTTAGATCTATCGTCCCAGACGACTATCAAAGCCCATTCTGTTCTGCAAAAATATCCTAGCGATGACCATAGTTGTTGTATTCTAACTGCTCTCACAGAAAACGATGTGAGAATGTATCGCTACATTAGCAGAAGCCAACATCACTACTGGAAAAAACACTTTCAAGTACAAACTCTTGCTCAAATCCATAGTCAAATGGGATGAGCAAGATGATAAAAGCACTAGCTATATGTCATTTAAACATATACACACAACTCTACCAAGTTTTCAAAAATATCAAATTATTGCAATGTAAAATATTTATGTACAACTTAAAATTAGTCCAAATAAAGCCTTGGTTAACTTTTAACTGTTGACCTCAAACTGAAGCCAATTTCTCATCTTTGAAAAACACATACTTAAACCATGTATGGTGGTACATACATGGGAGGGAGGCTGTGGCAGGAGAAATTCAAATTCAAGCCCAGCCTGGAAACTTAGCAACTTAGTGAGATTCTGTGTCAAAATAAAAAATTAAAAAAATAGCTG
The DNA here is from genome assembly GCA_004027295.1 of Dolichotis patagonum. NCBI lineage: Eukaryota > Metazoa > Chordata > Mammalia > Rodentia > Caviidae > Dolichotis > Dolichotis patagonum. The sequence goes on from PVJX010009874.1 coordinate 33,549, forward strand.
AAGATATAGCTAAGTGTGAAGACTCTGGCTTCAATCCCCAGTATCACCAAACACACGACACGCATGTTCATAAATGACAATGAAGACACATGGACATGTACACAGATTCACACATATTTTAAATGCAGAGTAAATAATATGTACTATAAGGAATTAAGAACTAAAACATATATACTGTAAAGAATTATTCACACAAGGAATGTAAACATTATATACTGCAAACATGTACAAAAGAAAAGGATGATCAAGAGATGCATGGAGGAGGGAGGTAAATAAGCAAAAGGAATTAGAGTGTATTATATATATGGACTAACTCCCCAGAAAGAATATAAACATTATATACCACACACATATACTAATTAATAAAATTAAAAAGACCATATCGCCATTTTTGTTTCTTTTATTTATATGACTGAACATTTTTGTTTTTGTCCCTGTAAATTTTATTTTTTATTAAACGATGTTCTTTTTATCTATAAAATACAATTTTTTGTCTTTTTTGAGACAGGGCCTTGCTATGCAGTTCAGGCTGGCCTTGAGCTTACTTTGTAGCACAGGCTGGTCTCTAACTTGCAACAATGATCCTCCTGCCTCAATCTCCTGAGTGCTGGGATTACAAGTGTATACCACCACCTAATATATAGATTTAGTAGGCACAGTTTTGTAGATGTAGCATAGTTTTGTTTTTTAACATTTT
>PVJX010009874.1:34345-59381 GCA_004027295.1 Dolichotis patagonum
CTTGTGGGGAGTGTGTGTGTGTGTGTATATATATATATATATATATATATATATATATATATATATATATGAAACACATCTTAATTCTATTTATGTATCTTTATCTTCCTTTTCCTCTCCTCCCTCCAGCTTATTTACATGACTTTTATAAACAATAATCCTATTTAAGAAGTTGTGTTCTCAGCCGGGCATGGTGGGGCACATCTGTATTCCCAGCACTGGGAGGTTAAGGCAGGAGGATCACAGGAGTTCAAGGCCAGCCTTGGCTATGAATTGAGTTCAAGGCCAGCCTGAATTGCATAGGGAAACCTTGTCTCAAAAAGGTAAAACAAAGTTGTCTTCTTAATTAACTTTAAAAAATCAGAGAAAAAATAATGCCAAGTTAATTTTAGCAATCAAATGAAATTTCAATCCTCACAGGAAACATTTTATGCTAATTGTTACATATGTATGGAAACAGTTATAATTTTCCAACAATGATCTTCTAGAAATACGTGTGAGCAACCTTAGAGCTGCTGCATATCAAATAAAAAATCCAATTCCCAATCAACAATAAAAAACTAAAGCAAATCCAAACTTTTCTAAACTAATCCAGATTCTATACACTCTAGTTCCTGGAAGAGTCTGTGCCTTTAGTACAGCCTAACATTCAATATATTAAGAAAGATTTATTTAAAACGGCCTATCAGAAAAAAGACTTCAGATTAATCATCTGTTGACAGTTATGAGCTAATATGTATAGGCAAGCAGCCTCAGTTCAAATCCTGGTTGTGCCAGTCACTGGAGATGGGTGCTAGGGCACGTTAACCTCCTAGCCTCAATTACCACAACTGTAAAATTACTACTACTAACTATTGGGACTGTCATGAGGCCTAAACACAGTTCTAGGCATGATGGACTTTCAGTTTCTCAAAAGCACTAATCTTGGTTTCTTAACTCTTACAGCACTTACTTTTTCTTCTGTGAAGAATATTCCTTTCTTTTACCTGGCTTCCTAATGAAACTTACAGAAAGCCTCCCTTCTCCTCCTATCTATGTCAGGTGTATCTGTTATTTGCCCTAAAAACACCTTTTGACATTGCACTAAACTTATCTAAGATTCAGTTGCCTTGCTAGGCTTCACTCAGAGATCACGTGTATCTTAATCTCACTGTAAAGCTCCACTCTAGCACAGTACATGGTTATAGTAGGTGTTTGATAAATATCGCCTGAATGATTATGGAATGAAACAAGTCACACAATGGAGAAAGAAAATCAAAAAAGGATTCTCAAGTTAAATAGTTCATTCTTTGTAGAAGTTCATGGCTTTTTGCATTTAAGAAACACAAATGTGCTTCTGCTTCATACACTGAGACCTGCTATTAATACATTCGTGACAGAGCCAACATTTATATGTCTTGCTGCCAAGTGGCTTGAACCAACCGGTGGCACATGCATGATTGTCCTTATGGGCAGCTTTTTATTAATTTGATAAGTATATTCATAACTATCCCATTGGGTGCATTTTTATTAATTTTATTAGTAAAAGGACCAATAAAAGTGATTAGATCAGTTTGCACCACCAGTGGTACAAGCCACCCAAAGGGATAGTCATGTATATACTTTCAGTGGTTGAAGCTGGCAGGAACATGCTACACGGTCATATTCTGACCAAGTACAAACTTTATGCCATTCTAGGTACATAACTACAGCTTCATAAGCAGAGCAAGTAACAAACTGTTGAGTGTATTTCTATTTGTTATCTCATGCCCCATATTCCAAAGGTTTTACTAAAATGAAGATACAGCAACATATAGCTAGTATTATCTCCCTGAATATTATCAATTGAGCTAAATAAAACCTAGTTGTATATGTGGAGAAAAGAAAAGGATGATGAGACCATGAATGTGGAAAAACATACAAAAAACCAAAATAAAACCTCAAATACTGGATGTAGCAAAGTAGGGAAGCAACAATAGCAGCTTGCCTCAAAAGTGGCACTAGGTGGCACCAGTGTCCTTAGCTACGTACACAGAAATGAAACAGAAAACCATGAGACTATCTTTCAGAGCTTGCAATGAAACATCAGAAGTCCATCTCCATTATATTGACGGGCAGACAATAACCTAGAGTTTAAGCTCTGTAAGTCTACTATCACAGGATAGGCCTTAAAAATGCAGTCCTTCTCAAACTCTGCTGGAAGGTAAGTTTGTCAATATTTTGCCCTAGCTAAAAGGTTTCAGAATCAGCTCCTTATTCTAAATGCAGAGGTTTTCAGTAAGGTGAGAAGAGGGGATCAGAAAATCTGGAAAGTTTTTTAAACATCAGGTTGATTCAGAAAAAACTTTCAACAGTCAAAAATCTGTTACAAAAAACAGCAATATCAAATGGTTCGACTTAACATACACATATTCAGAATCATCATCTGATTGAGCCATTGTAATTCATGAGGAGTATGCCATATTTATTTTGTCTATAGAGAGGGAAGATTGAGAATACACACATAGTTGGTTTCTTTAAGTTACAAAGAATTAACTGAGTAAAGAAAAGAATATGCACCAGGCATGGTGGCACACGCCTATAATTCTGGCACTTGGGAGGCTAAGGCAGGAGAACTCCTGTGAGTTTGAGGTAGCCTGGGTTACAAAGTGAGTTCAAGGCCAGCCTGAACTATACAGTGAAACCCTGTCTCAAAAACACCAAACGAGAAAAAAAGAAAAAAGAAAAAAAAAGGATATGACAAAACTTCAAGGATAAGCAATAAACTATACTAAAAAAACAGGAGACATGGGAAGAGGTTCACCAAAGAAAAAAGTAAATGCTATATTAAGTGTAAAAAGTGAATTAAAATTGGTTCACATAATATTTTTATAACTTATCATTTAGAGAAATCCAAACAATGTTGGCAGTGACGGATGTATATTTTCCAAACAAAAAAGTATGCAAGAATATTTAGAGAAATCCAAGTAAGTTCTATAGTTTAGTCAACAGTATTTATCCAGTGTTAAATAAAATATTAGTATTAGGGGAAGCAGGATACATTTCTGAACTAGCTTTAAAAAATTTTCTATCAAATTAGAATTATTAAAAATAAGCCATGAAATATCACATTTTTAATATAGAGAAGAAACAGAAACGAAAAATGTAAAAAATGTAAAAGTAAAAGATGGAACCCATTTGGCTAAGCCATTCCAACACATAAACAAGAATATGGTAGAATGAATTCTTTGACAAGTAAGTTACTATAATTTCCAGCATTACAACAGAAAGTTATGAAGAAAAGTACATTATCTAGCCTCTCCTAAATATGAAAGTGATGTCATCTCACTGGGCATAGACTCACTGAGGCAAGAGCTAAAAGGTTAAGTCACTATTTTATTCAGTTATATAAACGGCATAGATGAAGACTACCAATCATAATAATGTATATAATTGGAGAGGAAAGGAATTATAAGTTACACATAGGTAGTGACAACCCCTTTCCTTCATAGTATTTTTAAATCTATTTTTCCCAAATCCTGGGTAGTTACAAATTCCAAAAATATGCTAGACAGTTGTGGTGGCACAGGCTTGTAATCCCAGGAATCTGGAAGGCTGAGGCAAGAGGATCACAAATTCGAGCCCAAGCTAGGCAATTTATGGACTAAGCAAGATCCTATCCCAAAATTAAAAAAAAAAAAATTAAAGAGGCTGCGGATGTAGCTCAGTGCAATGGCTCTGGGTTCAAGCCTTCATACTGTACAAGGTGGAGGTGGCGGCTCAGTGTAGTACACATTACATGCATAAAGCCCTGGGTTCAATCCGTAGTACTATAAAGGAAGGAATGAAGATATGGAGGGAAGAAGGGAGGGAGGAAGGGAGAAGAAAAGCAAAGAAAAGAAACTTAATGAATACATACTATGCTCTGTCCTAAAAGATTTTACTGTTCAACAGACAGTATTTTAAGCAGATAGCAGCCTAACATGGAGAGCTAGATATACAGGTAGAATATGAAAGGCAGGTCACTCATGAGGCAATCCTCAACCCTGTAATAGCCCAACCAGATGACTATAGTTTTTTTGAAGTTAATTATGACAGCTTTCCTCTGCAATTATCCAACTATACATGTTACCAATGTATTAACTGGCTTGCCTGATTCTTTTTAAAATCCTTTCAAATATTGAGGCATAAAATTACGCAGAGTAAAGGATGAAAGTGAGTTCCTAAAAGAGAAAAAAAGAAATATGCAGTATCAAAAAGCACAGAAAACTAACAAGGGTTGATCAATTTTATCTACAAACTAGCCAGCTGCTATAAACAACATGTGTATCTGGTTTTACGATTCCAACAAATATAAAATTTGGAAGAGGATAGTTAGTTTCACTGTGGAACACAACCAAAGGAGTTGTCATTACCTAAATATTTTAAATGCCTCAATAAGGCACTTCTGCATAGTTCTAAAATAAGAACTTGAGGCTGGGAGCATAGCTGTGTAGCAGAGCACTTGCCAAGCATGTGCAAGACCTGGGGTTCAATATCTATCACTACAAAAACTAAGAACTCTACAGATGAAAGGAGAAGTGCCTGTTTCTTAAAACCCCAAGCAGAGAAGTCTTTTTCAATGAAAGACTGTTTACTGCCCATAAATTCCTAATGCATTTAACTTCTGTAATGTACCTTTAAGAAATACCACTGCAGTTTTTTTCCTGTGATTATTTAATCTAAAATATATCATCTTAAGACTAGGCAGTACTTCAGTCCTCCTTGAAACATGTGCAATCAATGCCAACAGCAGCAAAAGATAAGGCAGTTTGCTTTTTCACGTGTATGGAGCAACCTAGGGCTTACTCTTCTTCAAAAGCAAAACTAAGGTAAACACACAGGGTAGTTTTGAAATGTTGTCTCTTAACATACATCATCTTGAATTCTGTTGGTTATGTAAGAGTGTTTTATAGGCCAGGATATTTTTTAAAATAAGAACATGTATTATGAAAATGTTTTCAACACCCTTATCTTTTGGTTTCCTGGGCCATTATGTTTGAATGTAGAAGAGAACATTGAGGATCAGAGCCAAGTCCAAACAACATCCTAATCTTTTAGTAGCAATGCTGCAATGTCAGTAAAAGCAAGGAAAAAGTAGTCTACAAGTAGCAGAACATGACCACAGGCCTGGCCAAGGGCCAAACCCCAAGAGTTTAGAGGGTCATTCAACAGGACATTTCATCCAACCCAAAACAGCAACTGTACTACTTCAAAATAGCACTGGTTTTCTTTAACTCAAGTGGTAGAGGCTCAGGTTATCAGCAGAGTTCACAAGTCTAATGAACTAACTTTTCAGTTCCTAGTCAATCCTCCTAATGCAAAATAAAACATTTGCTCCTGATTTGTGACCAAATATTACATCTAGAAAATAGGAAACAAATAAAATGACTTTTAAGTATTTGTTTCCTTAGAAAAAAGTAATACAAAATTATAGAAATCAACTCACAGTTGAAAAGTAATTCTTGTAACCAAAATCAGTTACTTCAAAATGAGTTGTTTGCAACTTTTAAAAATCATTAAAGTAAAATGCAAGTGTTATATAACAATCTCGCCTTTGAAAACATGACATACTTTTTTTTTTTTTTTTTTTGGTACCAGGGATCAAAATTACAACCTAGCGCTTGCGAGGCAGGTACTTACGCTGCTGAGCTAAATCCTCAGCTACATAACACACTTTTGACTCAATTTTGCATATTTATCACTGAAGTTAAGGTCATCAAAGTAAGCACTGCAGGCAGTCGTCAGCCAGGAAGAGAACCAAGTCAGCCCACCCTTTGTGTGAGCTGCTAACAGCCATGCAAGCCAAGAAGAGAAGCAAGAAGTCAGTCCACCCTTCCTGTGAGCAAGTGGCTGTTGTGGGCTGGGAAGAGAACCAAGAAGTCAGCCTGCCCTTCCTGTAACCTAGGGGCAGCCATCGGCCAGGAAGAGAACCAAGAAGTCAGCCCACCCTTTCCATGAGCCAGCAGCACCCATGTGCTGGGAAAAGAACCAAGAAGTCATCCCATCCTTTCTGTTCTGTGAGCTGGTGGCAGTCATGCCAGTCGAGAAGAGAACCAAGAAGTCTGCCACCGTTCCCATGAGCCAGCATCAGCCATGGGCCAGGAAGAGGAACAAGAAAAAAGCCTGCCCTTACTGTGAGGTACTGTGTAGCCAGTGCCTGCCCTTACTGTGGCTACTGTGTAGCCAGTGCACAGGCTGGGAGACAAGAGGAGCCCTCTACCCTCACTCCGTCATGTAGGCAACTGGCTGATCTGGTGGAACACAGACTGGGCTGGTAACAACTGAGGAACCTTAATGCTTGTACTGACAGACTTTGTAGGCCTAGGGCCAGTAGTGTGAGGATCTGTTTAAAGGATAACAATATACAATATACCAACCATAGGAGATCCCCTTCTGTCTTGTTTTTGAAATCTATTATTGTTCTCATTTTTTTGTTTTATTCTCTTCAAAATTAAAAAAAAAGTAAGCACTGCATAGCTTCTCAGTACTCTGCTTACCTTAAGGAACCTATAGATTAGAACGTGTTATTTTTAAAATGTATCTCTTGCATACAAACTGTATTTGAGATTCCTAGTTTGGAAAACTAAAGGTAACTCTGGCTCCTGACCATAAATTCCCTGCCAGTTTTTCCTCATCCTTGCTTCCTCATCCAAGCCTCCATCTTGTTTTCTGTTGGCAGTGCCCTGACCAAGGTGACCCCCTCAATCAAAGTTAGAAGTAGTCCATGGAGGTAGTCAGCAATCTTCTCCAGTTGAGGATAACTGGAAGTGAGATACAAGGAAATACTTTATCTCTAGGAGGCTAAATCAAACCAAAAACAAAGTACGGCTTTTAGAGCTAAGGTTTTCTTTTTAGAGAGATTTCAGCTGTCTGAAACTTATGAACAAATCACCTATCTTACTGTTATCATCACAATCACAGCCCAATCACTCCAATCACTCAGAAATATTTCATGTACCCAAATAATGAAAGCATAAATGCACAGTATCACAGAGATAAGACACGTTTGGTGGAAGCTATGCTACCACTGCAATGTTTTCCTCCCTAATGCCAGAGTTGTTACCTTTGTAGAGCACTTATGTCTATTTATACCTCCCAATTATATCTCTATTGAGCTAAGATTCAAGACAGCTGGCATGGCTGGTTTAAGTCTTTTAAACCACACTATTTCGTACTCTTGGGGCTGAGAATTACCAATCATTGAGTACTAACCAAGCAAGTCTCAAAGCAAATGAAAAGAGATGGCTGAGGGGTAAAAGTAACACTCATTTCAAACCTGGAATATAAAGGTGGGGGATTTACCATGAAAGTTTCCATTTTATAGTTGTTTCTTCTAAAACAGTCTATATTTTAAAGAACACGACTTGTAATGAAGTAAAATAGCCCCTTGGAATGTCTGGAAGAATCATTTTAAAACACTCCTCACATGCTTAAAATTGTGGACAATACTGAACACTTTTTCCTAAACATATATACACTTGTGATAAAACTTAATTTATAAATTAGGCAGAGCAAAAGATTAACAATGATAACTAACAATAAAATACAATAATCATAAAAAACAAACTGTAATAAAAGTTATTTAAAACTTATGAATTGTTTATTTCTGGAATTTTCCATGTAATATTTTCAGACTGCAGTTGACCGGGGTGACTCAAACTATGGAAAATGAAACCACAGATAAAAGGAAACTACTGAATCTCTAGGGGTTATTTCCTAAAGCTATTCTCCCATAAGCAGTTTAGTATATAATCTCTTGATAAGAAAATGCTACAATTAATGTAAATATGTATATGAATGAAAAAAATCTGCCCCCACATAAAAATCTTGGCCTTTATGCTTGACACTATAAACAAAACCTAAACTGGACAGTCCAAAAAATTCTAGGGGAAATTTTGAGTTGTACAACATCCTTAAGGGGCCAGTCATTTTGCTTAAAAATGTGTAATATGTAACTATATTTCAATGAATATGCTAATGCTGACATTTTTATTTGGGGAAATAACCACTACTTAGCTTCCCAATTAAAGGTTGCATAATTCACCAAAGGCACACTACGGCCCTGCCTTTTTTAGTTTCCCAGTTACAGAAACAACATGCTCCACAGAAACTAACCTACGCAGGTAACAAATCGTCTGGGCTCAGAAGAGACCTCAACACCTGCTACAGCCTTTCTGGTCTTCACTTGGTACCTAATATTTTTGGCACCTGAAATACCCTACCAAAGACTTTAAACCATCCTAGACTAATCTTGCAATTGGACTTAGACCACACTGAGAAAGTTTCTGTGGTTCCAGCTGTAGGAATATGATTGCCCTTGGCATGCTTTTCTCTTTTTTTGCTCTATTTGCCTGAAACAAATTCATGTGACATTTGATGTTCCTATAACCCAGATCCACCTTTCAGTATAGTTATGATTTTTTCAACTATATTTTTAAGTTATTTCCCAACTTAGTACATTTAACAGTAATGTGGAACCTAGCATTTTTTGCTTGGATTGGTCCAATGTAGTATCAGTTGAAATTCTTTCTTCTTGAAGCCATTAACTGTATTTTAAACTCATTCACCAAGTTCCTGTTTCAGCTTTCAGTTCATTTAAGAATTAGAAACAACTAATATTCTGAGCACAATGAAGGGTTGCCATCTTTCCAGCTGTAACAGCTCTGCCCAATTCTCCATGTTTTCTTTAAAACAAATCACTCAGTTCCCCCAAGGGAGAGGTCCTTCTAAACCCTATCATTACTCTTCATAGTATTAAAATAGTTCAAGCACACTAAAGGTAATAAACAAAATACCTAGAAAAAAAACAGATATTTTACCATGCTTTCTCACTGCGTTAACTTCATAATAACCACTAAAATCCACCATTAATATTTTCGACACATATTTAGCAATCTAAATTCACATCCCCCCATTAATCAAGTGAGAAATACGAAATCTCTATCCTGACTGCCCAGTAAACTGCTAACTTGATAACACCCATGAGAGAAGAAACTTCCTGCTATGAAATTAATTCCAAAAAGGTCAAGATGCATACAACATAGGAAAATAGTGGCTGTTTCAGTCACAATAGGAACCCCTGAATAACTACTCATTAGCCTTCATATTAATACTACTGTCCACAGAGTAGAGCTTTCCTTTTATAAAATGCCCTATGGAATTTGTAGAAAATGATTAAAAGACCAAAAATTTTCTATAATAAAATAATGTATTTTGACCTCTATGACCCACAGCAAAATCCCAGAGGAGATTGCCATAGGCTTTTACTGGATCTGTTTAATAAATGATACAAGTGGAATGTTTAATAATGATATGAGAAAGCAGCATGTAAATATACTTGCCCAAATCAAAGAAGGTCCTCCTAAACTTCAATTTTATATACTATAAACTGAGACACAAAATTTTCCTAAGATTCACTTTTATGTACTATGTACTGAGATACAAAGAATCATGTTGCCACAGATACCTAGATTTTGTTTTTTAAAACAAAGTAACTTGCCATACATATCTTCAGGATAGTTTTCCTTTGAACAAAAACAATCATTCAGGTTTAGTTTGTTAAATTTTCCTTAAAAGCAAATTACATACACACAAATACTTCCTGATGACATTTTCAATATTTTGCATTTATACATAATTGCTAGTAAATACAATTTAAATATGGTCAAAAATTATGTAATCACATTTCCATCAATGATGGATCTCATATATGATGGTGGTTCCCTAAGATTATAATGGAGCTCACAGATTCCTATAACCTAGTAAGAGTGTAGCACAATATATTACTCACATTTGTAGTGATGTTGATATAAACAAATCTATTTCACTTAAGTCACATAAAAGCATAGTATAAACAATTATATCCACTAAGTCTATAGTAAGCTATATCATTTGGGTTTGCCTACATACAATTTATGATGTTTGCACAATGACAAAAATCAATAAATTCAACAACACATTTTTCAGACTATATCCCCATCAAGTGAAACACGACTGTAACATGTTCATAGTTAAATTTGGAACAGAATTGAACTGGTTGAACATTAAGACCTTTAAACTTCCTTAATCAATTACCTTTCATGACTAGTTTTTTCAAGATTATAGTTTACTAAAAACCAGTTATTTTAACTAAAATGCTGTATTTATGTTAAAATATTGTTCTTTTCTCATCTTTTTTTACTTATTTGAAGTTAACTTTGATCCTAAAAGATGTTCACAGTATAGTGTCAAGTTAAAAGAAGCAAATTACAAATCAGTATGTACAGTAAGGACCCTGTTTTGTGAAAACATGTTATAGTATGTGTACCTATTCATGCAAATGTCCATATACATCTGTACAAACAAGTATGTGCAAGGATGTATACCACAAAGTTGACAGTGTATCTCTCTGGGTATGGGATTACAGTCCTTTTATTTTCCTTCATGGTTACATTTTCAGTGTAGCAAATTTAGAAAATACAAATAGTTCTTCAACAATGGGAGAAAAAGTTACTTAACACCTGAGCAAACACACAGTACAAACTGATAGATGTCTAGCAAAATGTTATTGTAATAAAGGAATCACATTGTAATTATTCTCCAGTGTGATGTGCAAGTGTTTCATAATATCAATCTGAACAACTACTAACAAGTAGCATATTATATAGATTGTGAAATATACTAGTGCATGTATAGCTTAAAAAGTAAAAGTAATCCCTATAATGCCTTGCTCTAAGGACACTCCCTTTTCTTCTAGAAATAACTATTCTTGGCGTGTTATCAATCAGTCGGCTTTATTATCTACACAACTGATAAGGTTTTGTTTGTTTTAGATAAGGTGAATCACAGCGTACAATTTTTTGATCCTCTTCTCGCTCCTCTCCCACTTAACATATTCTGGAACACCAATGTCAATTTATATATGTCAATTTGAAGGATCCTTTCTCTTTTATTTTTTTTAAATTGCTCTATGGCATTCTATAGTACAGCCTACTAATTAAATCATTCTCCTACTGAAGGATATTAAGATTGCTGCCAAGTTTTTGTCATAAACAATTTTACTGCAGTGAAACTTTATATAGGTTTATATAAATGCATATATTTCACTAGAATTGTGTTGAAATTGCTGAGTCAAAATATATGTACATGTTAAAATGGGAAGATTTATGTATTTTTTAACAAAAAAAGTTACACAGAGTATGAGAGCACCAATTCGCTAACAGTAGATATTGTATTTCAGTTTTTCCAATGTATTTTGTGAAAAAATGGTTTACAGTTTCCTAATTACTAAAGTGATTTTGAGGGTCCTTTTTTTTTTACTCATCAAGTTTATTTCTTTTTCTTGAGAAGGCCAATTTACAATTCTCTACCTTTTCTCTAAGGGGTACCTCTTTCGTATGGACCTGTACCAGCTCTTTATTTATTTATTTATTTATTCATTCATTTATTTTTGCACCAGGATTCAAACTCAGGACCTTGTGCTTGCCAGGCAGGCATCTATTCAGCTGATCTAAATCCCCAGTGATACTGGCTCTTTATATCGTATGTACTGTGTATAATAGAAGCCCCATTAAATAAAATTTGAAACAGTTCACTGCTTTGAATTTTTAGGCCAATTTGGATGAAAATTATACAAAATATATACATATCAAATATTTCATTTTATCTTCATTTTATTTTATCTGTGGTAAATGTACACTCATTCACCAAACTTCTGATACAGACCCAAGAGGCCAACACTTTTTACTTAACTCTGAGCCCATAGATTATAAAGAAATTTAAACTGAATTTTAGGGTATACTTGAAAGAACTTAAAAGATACTTGTAAAGCAATGTAAATAAAGAGTATTTTTAGTTTTCTACATTTATTTTACACTAAACTTTTATAGTTGTCTTACCCATAACTAATTAGCATTTTTCTTAGAAATTTCTTTTAATCAATGCTTCTAAAAACACTCAATTTGTTTCATTACCATAAATATAATGTATCCATCATACAGCTTTAATCCATATGTGCTAAATAGTGTTTTTAAATAGCTACCCACTCTCTGCTTCCATCCCCCATTTCCACATAATGTGGAGCTAATCCTGGACATTGAAACATTTCACCTGTCAGGTTTTCAGTAAAAATTCCAATTTCACCTACTCATATTTTATTAGTATACTAGATATCAAACTATGTTTTTTTAAATGTACAAGCAAACTATACTGCTTCAGTACTAAAAATATCTACTCTACTGGTGGGAACACAAAACACCTTGAAACAATCAGGATCAACCTACTAATAGGAAGTGTTTAGGGCACAGTGTTACCCACAAAGGAAATAAAGATTATCATTTAAGGTAGTTAGGTACGTGAAGTCAAAGTTTCTGCTACATATAAAGAAACTGTTTTCCCCATTATCTGCTAGTTGCCTTTTAACTTCATTATGGTTGCTTAAGCTTTCCAGAAGTCTTAAAAATACTTACATGTTTTAAGGATATCCTTAATTTATTTCTATATATGATGGAAGGTGAGGATCCATTTCCTCCCAAATATTTCTTTCCATTTTGATTATCAACATCATACTTAGAGATTTAAAAGAACTAAAATATCAACTTACAAAATAAGTTAAGCAAACAAAATAATAATCAATTATCCAAATGCAGTTTGATAGCCTCCTACTACCATGCATTTAAAGATCAAGTAACAGTATCATGAGTATAAAGGTTGTCATGGCTGGTTTGTTCATTACTATTGTGGCTAACAAGATCACCAAAGGATATGACTGCATAGGCCTCTATCTAAATCTTAGAAGTTGAGTTGTCATACTTATAGAAAAACAATAGTTTATAATGTTGACCTTTATTTCAACACTGGGGATTGAACTCAAGGTCTTCACACAGCTATACCTTGAGACCTTTTAAATATTTTTTTTAAGACAAGTTCTTGATAAATTGCCCAGGCTGAGCTAGAATTTACAATTTTCCTGCTGTGGCCTTCCAGAGCACTGAGATTACAAGCATGTACCACCATGCCCAGTTTATAAAGTTGCCTTGTCTCTGGGTCATCAAACTTTGTAAATAAAGGTCCAGAGAATAAATAAGCTTATCAGGTTATAAGGTCTGTGTTTTACCTCTACTGTTCACTCAAACAATATATAAATGAATGGAGATGGCTGTATTCCAATTTAGGTTTACTTACAAAACCTGGGGATAGGCAGGTTTTAGCTCGAGGCAATAGTTTTCTGGCACCAATGTTTGATCATCTTCAAATAGGAAACCACTACTACCCTAGTTGCACACTAATTTGAGCAAATATGGTCAAGTGATAATGTCGGTACCATATTCACCAAATTAATCACTAACATTTTCCTAAAAGTTTTATTAATAAGGTGAAAATATATTTTTAAAAATATAAAATTATAAATATCACTTGAAACTGGTATTTATCTTTAAAAGTTTAATATGAATGTTAAGTAGCTACAAAAGGAAATGTATAATCTGGACAAATTCAATAATTTTTTACTCATTGTTCTGCTAATAGTGAGTAGAAAAACCCTATCAATTACATGGCTATGATTCATAATGTCTACTCAAACTGGAGAGAAGTAGACTTTTAGAGTACCTTTAAATTAGAACATAAATTGGTTCTCTGGCTTACTTACCAAAATCTTTGATTGAATAATTATAGTTTTGCCAAATATTTTTAATTCAGAAAGTGAAACCAAAAACCTCCTTGGCACAATTTACTAATTTTAAAGTAATGATTTTGAGGTTGTATTTGGTAACATGATGAGGTAGTCTTTATATTTTCAAGGCATAAAATGACAGCAGCTATTTTAATACAGAATGTGCAAATATGTCTTCACATGCTAAGCTCAAGGCTACTTCACAGAATATATTTTAGCTCCAGGATTATTGAAGGAGAAAATGCTCACTGCTTACAAAAACAATGGGTGTTATACAGAACAGAAAGAAAATTAAATAATAAATATTTGTAAAACCTCTTGACACCAATAGCATAGTCCATAAAAGAAATTAATAAATTGGACTTCATTCAAATTAAAGACTTTTTTTCTGCAAAACTACCTGTGAAAAGGCTGGATGGGAAGACAAGCTATAGACTAAAAGAATATACTTTCAAAGGATATATCAAACAAGGGATCAGTATTTAAATATATCAAGAACTCTCCTAAGTTGCTTATGGAAATGAAAAATGGTATACACACTGTGGAAAACACTTGGGCAATACCTTAGAACACGAAATAAGTATGTTTTACTATAAAACTCAGCAATTATCCCAAAGAAATGCTTTATGCTCATATAAAAACCTGTACATAATTGTTCACAGAGTTTTATTTATAAGGCCAGAACTAAAACAAACGAAACCCTGAAAACAACAGATGTCTTTTGATAAGCAGTTTAACCTAGTACATCCATACCATGGAATACTATTTAGCAATGAAAACAAACTATTGATAAAGGATACATTCCTTGCATGAATCTCCAGGAATTATGTCAAGTGAAAAACGGTAATCTCAAAAAGTTACTGTGAGTCCACTTACACAGCATTTTTGAAAGACAAGATAATACATGTAAAATGGAACTGTGGTTGCCAGGGGTCAGGAAAGGAGGGAGATGGCTCTGAATATAAAAGGTAATGCATGGGATCTTGTGGTAATTTAACTGTTCCGTAACTTGCCTGTGATGATACAAACCTAAATGTGCTAAGACTGCATAGAACTACAGCCTGTTAAAACTGGTAAAATCTGCACAAGGAGGAATTCCTTGGTTCTGTTGTTATACTCTTGTGTGTGACTGTGGGAACAGATAAAGGATATTATTTCTTACAAATGTTTGACAATCTCAAAATTTATATCCAAACTTTCTCATAATTCAAAGTCAAAGGGAATGAAAAAACAGTACATAAGACCACCCAATCACACGTGATAAAAAACAAAATCTTTATTTTTGCAGCAAAGTTCAAGGAAGGGAGAAAAAATAATGCAGATGGAAAAAGGTAATGCTGGAAAAATTCCTTAAGCAACAATTAATACAACCATCTTCTGCTCCCCTACGGAGATTTCATTTCCTCAAGATTTTATGTTCCTGATTTGACTGCTGTTTTTCATAAAAATAAACTGTATACATCTGCCACTCTAACAACCCAACCACTATGCCACACTATAGATTCATCAAATAGGGACTGTCTTCTTAACTATCATATCCTGAGGGCCTGGCACAAAATAAATGACAGATGGAGGAACAAGATAGTTGAATGAATACATAGAACAAATGAGATGTATGCATATTCTTGTAAAGCTCCTAGTCAATTACAAAGCAGTATGTATATGTTCTCTTATAAATTTCTAAAATCCATGAATATTTTAAAATAATGTTAAATGAAATAAATCAGACACATGAGCTGAAGTATTCCATGATTCCTCTTACATGATAAACCCAAAGTAGAAATAAAGATCAAAATAAAAGACAGATAATAGGAAATAAGATCTTTTGTAAATGGGAAGGGGATCAAGAGATGGAGAAAAGAGGGAATTGGGAGGGGAGAAGGAATTGTAAAAAGAATTAAGATGTATAATGTACATGCACCAATTTCTTATAATGAATGTAATCATTATGTACTGCAAATATGTACAAATAAAGATTCTTAAATTTATAAAATAATAATTATAAAATAAATAAAATCAGCATGGTGTATAAACATTTTATTTGCAGCCAGAAGAAAACAATATAGTAATAGCTGGCTTTCAAATAAATTCTTTTTACATCCCTTTCCCTCCACCTCCCTTGTTTTTTTTACTCTCACGTGTAACTCATTAAATTAGGATGAATTAATAACTAAGTATATCCACAGTATATGCAGATCTTTGAGAAAAACATTCTAAATAACTGGTATAACGAATTTATGACAGTCTTAATGCAAAATGCATTATATGCATCTATGTATATTATATATAATATACAGACATCATATCTGTTTAGTTAAAAACATTGAATTCAAGTTGAGGACTTACAGATTATTCTGCTAACCATAATGATACTCAGTCACAGATGTGAAAAACAAAGAAGATAAAATGACCTTTTTAAAGAGTTATACACCCAGCCAGAGCTGAGATGGGAACCTGAGACTTTAGAGTCTCAATTCTTTTCTCTTTTCACTGAACTGGGCAAGACTCTTCTTGTTTCACCCATTTCATCCCTACCTAAAATATCTGACTAAAAATCTTAATGTGAATCACATGTTTTATAACTAGGCATTAAAAAACCCCACAAAATTAAGTTTATCCAAAATTTAACTGTCTTGTTATACCTTCCATGGATTTTTTAAGAGGTTAAATTACTTCTGATAGTAGGACAATAAGGAACTTTATTCTAAAGCACAAGTATACCGACAGTTTAATGTTCTATGTCCCATTTAAATTACAGAGAGTGTTAATTCTAAAAAGTCTTACATCAAAAGATGAGCTGTTTTACAATTTAAGGAAGAAAACTTACACTCTTATAATCTTGATTGATATGCCTGTTGGAAGCAATGTAATAGAATCTCCAGTAGCAGCTGCTTTATGTATCAACAATATTTAAAGCTCATTTTTAGAGGCAAAATTTAAAAAAAAACTAAAGCGACAAGCAACGATGGGAAACAAGGCTTCCATCAGCTTAAATCTCTGTTATGTAGCCACATGGTACCAAACATGAATTTAGAGGTCCAAGAATAAAAACAGTAAAAGAACTTCAGTTATGCTCCAATCCAACATCCTTATTTTCACAGAACAGGAAACTAAGCAAGTGATTATACCAATTACCAATAAAGTAAACTGCTTACTTTCTCAAAAGGGTTCATTTAAATGCTATTTTATCCATATTGTGCATCTCACCGTTCCTCAGAGATAGGACCGATGTTTTAAGGTGAAAAGAGCTAATCCATGAAATTATTTTTCAAGAGGGTGAAGAAAATCCGTTCGGAGGAGATGCTGAAGTGAAAAGGAGTGACGTCTTATTTCAAATATGTAACCCCTTGATGGGATTAGGCAATGAATCATATTCTCCTAGGTTTTCTTATAGACATTAGCCAAAATTCTTTCGGGTACTCACAGGAGAGGAAAAGGAAGTGAATAAAGCCAACACGAAATACACTGCACCCACTGAAGGCAGAGATTAAGACAGAAGGAATGGTTTGGGGGAAGCATGTGTCTGCTAGAATCCAGATGTTTTCTAACATACTTAAAGGTATGGATGGCTGGGATTCATTAGAAACCAGAACATTCTTGAAATAGAGAAAGCAGATGCTGCCAGAGACAGAGAAATATCCTCTTAGTTCTCAACTACAGAGCAACCAGGAGGGGACAAAATGGAGCTGAGGTCTAGGGGCGCCCTAAAGGTCGTTTGGAGGTCTCTGAAACACTCAATGTGTTCCTCTCAAAAGGGACAAGGAAAAACCTAATACTCGGATCAGTAAGATGACTTCTGACCTTGAAGGTATGGTGAGAGGGAAAAAGAGCCAAGCCAGGTTCTCGCGGACCCCAGACTCTAAAGATGGTGACCGTAGAAATCGCCTTGGCCTGTAATGAGCCTGGAGGGCTAGGGAAGAAAGCAACTACATACCGGGAACCGGAATCCCACCCAGCTTCCTCCAGGCTCAGGTGGGCTCACTAACCCAACAGCCTGGGCCCCGAGACCCACAGGCGAGGGATGCTTGCAGCCTCCTCACCTGGAGTTACTCACCTCAGGAGGTGGTCACCGTGTTTTTGCAGCCGGCCGGCAAGGTTCACGGAAAGAAGCCGCGTGCCCGTTAGCGCTGGGGCGAGGAGGGGCGCGCCGCAGAGGCCAGAAAAAAGCTGCAGCGACGCGCGCGCACGCGAAAGGCCGGCGGGGGTGGGGCGCGGCGCGAGCCCGGAAAAGACGAGCCCGGAGGGGCGGGCGGAGTGGGGGCGTGCGGTGGTGTGGCTTAGCCCGCCAAATCGCAGGCTGTCTAGGGCTCGGCCCACCCACGCGCCCGCCTTCACTCACTAAGGACGTCAGCCGAAAAGGTGGAGCCAGGCGTGCTCCAGCTGCTTGAGACGGGTGCTGCAGGGGCGCGGAGGTGGCTAACGGCTCCCTGCATCTTGTCGCCGCCTCTCAGCTCGCTGGCACCTCCGGCAAGTGTGTTTCAGAAGGGCCTGGCGCGGAATTGTGGAGCTATGCAAAAGGGGCCCACGCCCGTTCCAGGTTCCCCAGGACTCCACCCTAGGATGGAAGTTCCCCTGAGGTCATCTTCAAGCTGTCCTTTAAGGATAGTCATCTTAGATCTTCATTATTCTTCCTTTAAAGACAGATTCCTTTTTTTTTAATTTTAAAGAGAAACAATGAAAAGTGAACAATGAAACCGTGTTTCAAAACAGATTAGTAGGACAGTTACAATAGTTGATACATAGAGATCTTAACACTTCGGCGAATGCGTTGTGCTCCTAGAAGCTTTAGCTCATGCTTCTCTTCCATTTCTCTTGCCTAGCACTGTATTAAGATCCCCTTTCACTCCTGCTCCTGAAATACCACAAGAATGCAAGGTTTTCACCTTGTGTCTTTCATCTCCATAGTGGTGTAATATAATGGCAAATGAGCCCACAACTGATTGGAGAAAAAAGTCACAGCACTGTGACATCTAAGTGATTCTGATCCTCATTTGTAAACCAATCCTACTAGTGCTTTTCCCAAGAGATTCAAGAAATTGCTGAGCCAGGCATAGTGGCACATGCCTGTAATGCCAGCACTGGGGAGGCTGTGGTAGGAGGTTCACCATGAGTTCAAGGCCCTCCTGAGCTACATAGTGAAACTTTGTCTCAAAGAAAGAAAGAAAGAAAAGAAAAGAGATTACTGGTAAAATTACAGTGATTGCAAATGAGCCACCACAAACTTCCAGGACTATATCCGCAAAAGAAAGAAATATCAACTATTCTTTCAGTTCGCTGATGCAAGGTAGTAGACTAGCTTCCTCTTGCTAAGAAACAAGTGTGCTATTACCCATTTTCCCATGGAAATAACCATAGCATTCGTGTGTATATGCCTCACACTGCAGATTTAAAGTCAACAACTCTTGAATTTTAGCGTGTATCAGAATCACATAGGGTGCTTGTTCAAATGTGAGTACTTAGTTATAATTCCCAGATATTTTGATCTGGATCTTGGTGGGATGGAGAAATTTGAATGTTTAATAAGCATCTCAGGTAACACCATAGGTGGTTGGTTGACAGTACAGCTTTTGTGTATTACTACTCTGAAACCATGTTACGCATTTAATTTCCAACAGACTCACCTACTTACATATAATATGCCTATAAATGTTGCTAAAGTAGCCACGTAGTTTCTTTTTTCAAGATTGACCTAGAAAGTTCAGAACTTCAAACAAGTTTAATTATCATCTTTATTTTTATGAGATCTTGTTGTAATACCAGAAGTAAGTAATCACTTGTCAGCTACATAACTCACTAGGTAGCTATGGGGTACCAAGAACTGTCACCTACATTAGGGTTAAAATAAAGGAAATTGGAGAAATGATCAAACTTGCCCTCAGCATACTTAGATTCTAGTTGTGGAATTAGAACATAGGCACAATTCAGAACCCATATAGCACATAAATTAATGTGTTAGACCAAGATAAGAAAAACCTTGTAATTAAAGAGTACATTTCCAGTTTCTTTTATTATCGGTCTTTTGGCCCAGACATTATCAATTATGTAATTCCTCTGAACACTGAGTTTCTAGCTTAGTGAATTTCCTCCAACTTTACACAGCATAAAGGAAAGAAATCACTACAGCCTGAAGCTATGAGTTTTTGTTTGTATATATGTCTACAGTACATGCATAACATGTATATATTCATGATATGAATTTTTCTATTAGGCCAACAATGTACTTGTATTTTCAAGATCTTTATCATGTATTGGTGCCCATAGATATGGTTATCTGTATCATCTAATATAGCTCACCTTTTCCTCCACATTTAACCACATTCTCGATGAAAAGGAAAGAAAAACTACATGTCCCAAAAGGAAACCAAATGTACCCACTCTATTTCTAGCTCATTTTTTTTCACTTTTTTAAGGTCAAAGCAAACCTTTGAAACCCTTTGGTAAGTATTTCTCTGAAACAGAACATTTCCCCAAGCAACTGACATTTTAGATAGAACATTTGCACCATTGTTTATGATACAGGAAGATGGGAAATTATTGTTCCTGTTTCAAAGTTGAAGAAAAAGATTCAAGTGAAATGACTTATGTAGTCACAAAACTAACTAGTAACAGAGCTGGGATTTCCTATGCCAGGGTGTTTGCCACTACATTAGGCTCACTCAGTAATACATGCTACCCAGAACTACTAATCCAATTAGAAAAAGATGGATATGGAAGAATTAGGGAAGTATAAAGTGCAAGTGACATTCACAATACAACACGAAAGGTCCTGAAAGCAAGAAAATGAACAAGGCTGCTCTGTTAGCAGTCACTGAAATTTAGGCCTTGCCCATTTTGCTCTTCTGTAACAAGAAGCTGAAACAGATAGCCAGGCTGTCCTTGGCATTAGTTATTTATGGAAGGACAGAAAACAACTGTTCATTATTGGCTGCATAACAAGACTGCACTTTAAACTTTCTTCACAAGTTTGTACAATAATAATTTCCCCTTCTAACCCAACTAAAATCAGCGTAACTTGATAATATTTATACAAACATTACATTTTGCCTCTGTTTACCAGAAATGATAACCAAGCCAAATGTTGTCATCAATGGTCTTTCTAAAACAGCTACTTAAATCAGAAACCTAGGCAAAAAATAGCATGATGAATGTAAATAATAACCTAAGCCACTCCATTTAAGAATGATCAAAGGTAGGGCTTAGGGTGTGCCTTAGTGGTGTAACACCTGTCTAACATGTGAAAAGTCCTGGCTCCTGATCCCTAGCATGGTTAAACAAAACAAACAAACAAAAAACAAACAGAAAAATCTAAATCTATCTAAATCTAGATGTTATTTTTGCTCCTGATCCCTAGCATGGTTAAACAAAACAAACAAACAAAAAACAAACAGAAAAATCTAAATCTAGCTAAATCTAGATGTTATTTTTGCAAATGATTCGTCTTTTCAAATAACTATTTTTTCATTCCCAGTACAGTTTACCAATTTTTAAAGTTAATTGAAAGACCAAACCAAATGGAAAGACAGCAAATGCCCCTGAATAGGAAGATAGAGTATTACAAAGAATAGGTCTTCTTAAATTGATCTATAAAGTGAGTAGACATCAGATCATACTCCCAGCAGGGTTTTACTGGAGCTTATGTTTAGCTTCTCTCATGAAACTTATTCATTGTCCTTTTTAAAGCTGACTACTCACCCCCCCCCCGCAATAAAATCCTCTGCAATTATCCTTTAAAAGTGCATTAGCAAATTTCCCCAAAAAGGAAAAAAAAAACCCTTGTATCTATAAGGCCAGAGGAGGTAAAATGTGCTGGATTTTTCACAAAATTTGCAAGAAAGTTACCTTTGGTATATTTTCAACCACTATTTATAGTGATTCTACCTTAGTAATGTTAGGAAAAAGGATACATCATCAACCTCAGAACCCACCTAAATATCCCTTTGTTATTCCTTTTGTTTCACATACAAGGAGATTTCAGTATGTTCCAATCTTAAAAGACCAGTGAAAGAGCAAAATGTTCAAATGTTCCTTACTCAGTCACTGAATCTGGGAGGCCACTGAGATGCAGAGCAACAAGAGGGAAAGCATGTGGGTTTTGAACTTAGGCCAGTTACCTAGAGCAAGTTATGTAACTTCTTTCTGAGCCTCAACCTCTTCATCTGTAAATTGGGAATAATAATGTACTTAATTCATAAGACTCATCTGGGGGAGGATTAAATGAAATCATGCTCATAAAATGCCTGATTTATGGCAAGCATATGGAAAATGGTGGCTATTAATTACCAAGCTCAACCCCTTCATTTTATGTATTAAAAGAAAAGAAACTACAACCAGAAGATTCTTTCTCCAGATTTTCCTGCTTATTGTGTGATGTTTATCAAAACTAAGGGCTAAAATCTTTGAGAAATGGCCTACAGCCATTTAATTTACTATTGTCTGACCTCCATGCTAATTCCAATTCCTTTCAATCCTCCAAATGTTCCCATTGCTGATGCCTTCTGTAAAATAGACAAACCCCATAACTGTATCTAAATAGTCACTTTGTTTCAACCCTTGGAAATTAATTCTTAAAAATAATTCTTCAGGCCGGGGATTTAGCTCAGTGGCATAAGCACCTGCCAGGCAAGCACGAGGTCGGGGGTTTAATCCCTGGTACAAAAAAAATAATTCTTCAAGCAAGTGCTATAATAAAACTGTTTGTTTCACTTAGATCCTATGTGGCACCCACTGTAGACAAAATTATTGATATTAAGGTAGAAAATTGGTAGCAATATGTTTGAATAATGAAAGCTATTATATATTGAGCACTTACTATGTGCCAGCCTCTACACCAAATACATTACATGTATTAGTTTATTTAACATGCACATCAACCCTATGAAGTATATACTACTTTTATTTCAGAGGAAAATATGCATTCAACTAAATAAGTAATGTTTCACAGGTCCTTTTCATTATCAAATAAATCCATCTAAAAGAGAAGAATTAGCCATTATTTTGATGATGATACTATATTCACTAATTATTTTGTTACTCTCTATTTTGTTATGAGAATTGCTTTATTTCTTCATAGAAGTAGGAAGAATGTTTTTATATTTTCTTTTTTAGTATCTACTTGTATTACTTGTATTACATTAAAGTAAAAAAAAAGAGAACAGTCTCCTGTTGTTATGTCCAACTTGTATGTCAGACTCAGGATGAATCTTTTTCATGACATTCATAACAAATTCTTTGAAGTTGAGCCAGTAAATTTTAAGAAATTCATTTTTAGCTGTTGTATGTCTCACTCCAGATGACCTTTATAAGAAGAATTCAGCATCAGTAGCTGTTATGGTTTGTGTTTGGATGTCCCCCTAAAGCCTCATGCAGTCATGGGGGGTGCTTTTTAGAGGCAGCTGAATCTAGAGTTTGTGATTGATTCATTGTACAGCTCTGGGATTATGCTTGTGAGTGCTATACCTACCTAGTGTGGATAATATACATACAATATAAGGGACAGAAAGAGTCTTCTCTTGCTCCTCCCTTTTTGTTCTTGTTGCTTTTGCAATCTTCTGCCACCATAAACTAACTGTTGCTCCTATGCCATGTCATCTTGCCTTGGAGCCAGCTGATTATGTACAGAAACTTCCATGAAATGTGAGCTAAATAACTCTTGCTTCCTTAATTTTGGTCTTCAGGTAATTTTTCTGAGCAATGAGAGAAAAGTATCTCAGAATTTGGTACCAGAGAAGTGGGGTCATTGCTGATGATGTAGTTCAAGACCCTTTGGGAATGGCTTGTGGGAAGAGTTTGCAAAGGTGCAGAGATGTTGCCTCAAAGAGTAGAGCTGCAATACCATAGGCTGTTCTGTATAGGACATTCTGGTCAGAGCTCTGAACACCATCGGGCTGATAGAAATCCTGCCATTAAAAACCAGGCTCAGGAGGTTTCTTCTGGGAAGGACTGTATTGGTTGCTGGATTGCAAATGCTGTGTACACTGGCTATGCTAAAAGTTTGCCTGCGTTTTGCTCATGTCCAGAGACTTTGTCTGACACTAACATTAAGGGTGGGTGAACTAATTAATCTGGTAGAAAAAATTTCAAGGCAGTCAAATGTTGAGGCAGTGGCATGGCTATTGTTGGGGGCTTTTAGCAATATTTATGTTGTAAATCAAGAGCAAAGAGCCCAGGAGGACAATTTAAAACATTGAGAGTTTGGCCATAAAAAGAAGATCTCAATTGCTGAGAAGGAACAAGAGAATATAAAAGGTAGCCTGAGGGTATCAAAAGAAGTAGGAAGTCACCATTCGCAGCCTCAAAACTACTAAAGTGAAAGAGTGCTTTTTTTTTATAATTTTATTTAAAGAGGAAAAAACAAAACAAAATAATACAGAATAAAGGGTAGCAACCATACAGTATTCCAAGGAAAAAAGGAAAAGTACAACAACAATAAAACCTAAGAAATTATTACTTGACTAATTACATACTGAGTTCTTGGAAATAGTTGTTCAAATTACAAAGTTAAAACATGTAAAGTAGACATTCAAACAGTGAGACTGTTAATAGTTCTCCACGATCTGACAAAAACAACAATATGGTCGAAAGAGTGCTTTTAGGAGAAAGCCACAGAGTACTATGTTCTAGAATAGCAGCAGCTGTACCATGATCCGGCCCACGGATCAGTCCGTGGGTCTCACCTGGAGGGGGAACGGGGATGGGGGGCAGGGCAAGAGGAAAGAGAGACAGAGACAAGTTGAGCAGTTCCAATCAAGTCTCGTTTATTGAGGAAGTGAACATGGTTTATATAGGGAGCGGGCAGGAAGTTGTCATCAGGCAGAGATGTTGTGGAGAGACCGGATAGGTCGCCGTCATGTCCGGCCAAGCAAAGAAGATCATGGGTAATGTAGGCAGGCACACCAAATGCCCACAGGAGGGCGGGATGGGGCGGCAGCAGTGAGGCTATCACGCCACTCCCTACATCTCCTCCCTTATCATTTTATAAAATCAGGAGTATGGCAGGCCTTGTGAAGACGGTGCCTGTCTTGGGACATGGACTTCATGTGAACCCAACTGAGCCTTACCCGTCATGGGCCTGCAGGACAACAGTTGGTCCTGTGCCTGTCTTGGGTGGCTGGTGGTGTAGCACAAATGTCCAAGTTGCCCGTCTCTGGCTGCCCATCTAGTACCTCAAGGCATCTGGGCCACATCATCAGTATGGGCCATTTGTGGGAATCGTTTCCCGATAAGTTTGTTGATCTGCCATCTCCAGTTGATGATAATGTACCTGAATGGGCTTTGCCATGAATGCGTCAATTCTATCCTTAAGAAGCCTCATGATCCTCTGGAAGATGCAAGGGCCAACAGTTAGAAATAACAATAAGGCAGCTAGGGGTCCCAGAAGGGGGGCAATAT
>PVJX010009875.1:0-59302 GCA_004027295.1 Dolichotis patagonum
TCCTCTTTGTCATGGAAGCATCTTGTTTCTCCATTAATTTCTAGAGAGAGTTTTGCAGGATACATCAATCTGGGCTGGAGATTGTTCTCCTTCAGCACTTGAATTACTTCACTCCAAGCTCTTCTTGACCTGATGGTCTGTGTCGAGAAGTCTGCTGTGATTTTGATGGGTTTTCCTTTATAGGTGATCTGTTTCTTTTTTCTGATGGCTTTTAATATTTTCTTCTTATATTGAATTTCTGGGATCTTGATTATTATGTGTCTGGGTGTAGCTCTGTTTGGGTTGTAGGTGGCTGGAGTTCTGTATGCGTCATACCTCTGCATATCATTTCTTTTTTCTATGCTTGGGAAATTTGCCTTAATAATTTCTGTGAATAGCCTTTGTAATTCCTCTGGTTTGATTCCTGCTTCTTCATTCACATACTTTATTCTTAAGTTATAGATCCTCTTGTCATCTTCTAGTCTTTGTATCTTTACTGCCTGCTCCCTTGTTATTTTGAAGAGATCTTCCCTTTCATGACCCCACGTTGCAAGCCTGTGTTCAATTTTTGATAGTCTGTCTTTGGTTTCTTTCAAGCAGTTTTGCCAGCTTTCTATCGAGTCTTTAGTTTCCTGGTAATCTCTTTGAATTTGCTTCATGAATTCTAGGTTTTTTCTGAAATCTTCATTAAATTTTTCTCTCCATTTTTGTTCCTCCATTCTTCTGTCTGTGTCTTGACAGGTGCCCAGCCCTTCTTTTATTAATCTACTTATCTCTTGTTTAATTTGAATTAATATTTCAGTTTTGGTCCTGCTTACAAGGTCCTGAAGATATCTCTTTATGTCTGCTAACGCTGTGTTTGATGTTGCATTTTTGCTGCCCTAAATCTCTTTTGTATTTACCTCTCCTGGATCAATGTTCTCAGCGTTGGGGGCTGGGAGTTGTTTCTTATTTCTCCCTTTCGTCATGTTTTTGGTTCCTTCCATACAAGTGTACAGTGTAATTCCCAGACCCTTTTCTTGTTGGTTAAGGCGCCTCTAGAGGGCACAGGCTAGAAGCTTTAGCCCTCTTCAATAGGTTATCAGAGATTAGAGTTCACCCACGGGCTTTGTGCGCTAGCTCCTCCCCTATGGGCCAGTCAACCTTTGCAGGCCTTCACTGCATCAGTGTGCACTGATCTCAGGGAAGTAATATTGAAGCGACTCACTGGGTCCCCGCCAGGGGCACGGCCTAGTCCAAGCAGATTCCACCAATCCGCTCGGCGAGGGGAGCAACCAGCTGAAGCCACTTCCTTATGGAGTTAAGGCTGTTCTGCCCAAATCCAACATGTCGTCCAGTCGGTTTCCCCTTTCCTGTGGGAGGGTCTTATTCTCATCACTCACTGCGTGTTGATTCTGGTCCCTACGAACTGCAGGGCTCCCCGAACTCTGACTTCAGCTCGGCTGTGGTGGGAATTCACGGTGCCTCTGCGTGGATCGAGTGCAGGGCCGGTCCAGGCGAGCTGCACGCAGGGCTGTTCAGCTCTGCACTCCGGCGGCTCAAGCCAGTCGCTACGGTGCGGATCGCTTGTTCAGGTCAGGCAGGAAATCAGGCGGCTCGAGGAGGGCGCCGTGCTCGCTGATCTTAGCTTCTCTAATCGTAGTCCCAGGACCTCATATTCGAGCGGTTTTTTGCTTTTTAGTTTTTTCCTAGGTTGTGACAGTCCATCTCTCTCTGTTTGGGTCTCTCCAGGATGTTTTATTCTGGCATTTGAGCTGTCTCTCTCGGAGAGGGTCTTTCTCCTTCTACCTACCAGTCCGCCATCTTAATGATAATCCCTCAAGCAGAGAGATTTTGAATGTCAAGTAAAACCTCTCAGTCCTCCAGGGGAAAACAACAAAACACATCAACCAAAAGGTATTATTTCAAAAATAAAAATTGGGTCTCAAAATAACTAAGCTAAAAAAAGGTTTCTCTACATTACTGAAAAAAATTTTAATTTTAAGACAATAATTACCTATTTCTAACAATGTCTAGGTAAGTTCCTCTTGGATTAACCTGTGCATAACAAACTCTGGTCAAAATAGTTTATCTGAAGATTGCTGTGAGTTCAAGACTAGTGTCAGCTACAAACTGAGTTCAAGGCCAGCCTGAACTGCACAGTGAAACCCTGTCTCAAAAAGACAAAACAAAGTGGTTAGGGATTTAGCTCAGCAGCACAAGCAGCTTCCCAGCAGGTGCAAAGTCGTGAGTTTGATCTCCCGGCATCCAAAAAAAAACCAAAACAACAACAAAACTGTCTGAAGGAACACATTGGAAAGGGAGCAAAAGTAAGTATTTACTTATGCCAGCTGTCAGTGGCACTGAGTGTTTCTGCTTTTTGTAGCTGTTAGCCAGGAAGCAGATCCAGCCCATTTAATGTATGAATGATTTGAATTAAAAATCAGTAAGTCTTTCCGGCCTAAAGAACTAGGAGAAAGTTGGGGACCACTATAACTACTAGAAAGACAAAGGGGGAAATGCAGAAAAGACAAAGTTGGAGAGGAGAGAGCTCAAATTATGTCAGCACAGCCCAAATCTCTGCCTTATGCCTGAACTACACATATACATGGCACAGACTCCAACAAGTACAGCTAAAGCTAAAATCTAAAAGCTAAAATTGAGATATGAGCTGTTGTTCATTACGCAGTAGAATGTACTTCCATACTTCTGTCAAATTAAATGCCTACTAACACAAGCAAGCCAAAACAGTGACAATCTTTGCAAGAATATAACAGGATTTTATCCATAATTTACAATGCAACAATAAAATGTAACCCACTCTCAAAAAAAAGGCAATTACTGGGAACCAACTCTGACATGACCTAGATATTAGAAGATTTTAAAGCAGTTAATATAATAATGCTCAATGTAAAGAAGATACTGTCATAAAGAATGAAAGATAAGATTACCTTGATAGAGAAACAAAACCATTTAAAAAAAAAACAAATACAGGTATACATTTGAAAAGTTAACATGATATGCAAAACACACAAAAAGAACTATTTTTTAAAAAGTTCTATTACTAAAAAATACATATCTGAAAACAAAACTTTAATAATCAATGAGGCCAGGGATTTAGCTTAGCAGCATAGGCACTTGCTTGGCCAAGTGCAAGGTTGTGAGTTCGATCCCTGGTACAAAAAAAAGTTAAAAATCTTGGTTCATAATTTCATTTTGGGCTAGGGATGTGGCTCAGCGGCACAGCACCTGTCTGGCACACGAGGTCCTGGGTTCGATTCCCAGTATCAATTTTAAAAAATGTAAAGGTGCTAATTTAAGAATCAACTTGAAATATGGGGCAAAGGATTTAGCTCAGCGGCTCAAGCACTTGTCTGATAACTGCAAGGTCTTGAGTTCGATCCCTAGTACCTAATAATAATAATTATCGTCATCACTGAATGGGCTTAATAGCTTAATGGAAGATAAACAAAACTTAAACAGTACAAACTACCCAATCTAAGGAACAGGGAAAAAAATTACAGATCTAAATAAATGGGAAAACATTCTATGTTCATAAAATGTTTATGGATCATAAAATTTAGTATTGTTAAAATATTAATACTTCACAATTGCGGTGGTTAAGCTTGATTTTGTCAATTTGACTGGTCTGACTACTGAGGTGATGAGTCAAACACTTCTAAGGTGTGTCGTGGAGGCATGACCCTACATTGTATCTGCTAACATCCTCCTTCATCTCTGCTGCTATCCCCTACTTTACTTCCTGATGGCCTTGAACTAAGCATCTTTCTTCAATATCACTTTGACAGTGATATTTCTGCCTTGGAACCAGCAAACTATGGACTGAGTTTCCTGAAACCCTGAATCAAATTAAGCTTCTCCTTTAAGGTATTGTGTCTTAGCAACTGGAAAGCTGACTCGTACAACTGATATACAGATTTATCAAAATATCAGCAAGCTTTTTTTCAGACATAGACAGACTGATCCTAAAATTCATACAGAAATTCAAGATTCAGAAGAGCCAAAATCTTACAAAATAACAACAAAGTGGGAGGTTCACATTTCTTGATTTCAAAAATTATTAAAATGCTACAGTAATAAAAAAAAGTGTGGTACTTCCATAAGGAA
Source organism: Dolichotis patagonum (assembly GCA_004027295.1). Classification (NCBI taxonomy): domain Eukaryota; kingdom Metazoa; phylum Chordata; class Mammalia; order Rodentia; family Caviidae; genus Dolichotis; species Dolichotis patagonum. The sequence goes on from PVJX010009875.1 coordinate 4,087, forward strand.
AATATAATGGAATAAAACTGAGAGCCCGGAAATAAACTTATACATTAATGGTCAACTGATTTTCAATAGGGTTCTAAGATAATTCAACAGAAGACAGTATTTTAAATAAATGGTGTCAAGACTATAGGATACCCATATACAAAAGAATCAAGTTGGATTGAGACACAATGTTATATTAAGTATTATCAATATTATATCAAATATTAACTCCAAATGAATGGATTAAAAATCTAACAGAGCTAAAATTATAAAACTGTTGGAAGAAAACGTATCAGTAAATGCTCTTGAATTTGGCAATGACTTCTCATATGTAACACCAGAAGGCTGAAAACAAAAAACAGAAAATTGGACTTCGTCAGAGAATCCTGAAAAAAGTTAACTGGACTTAATCAAAATTAAACTTTTGTGCTTCAAAGAACACTGTCAAGAAAATGAAAAGTCAACTCACTAAACAGGAAAATACGTATGTAAATCACATGTCTGATAAGCAAGAATAACCACTAAAAAATGGGCAAGGATGGTTAAGGGGTGTCACATGGCTACAATTCTAGTATTGAAGGAAGCTGAGGAAGGGGGATCACAAGCTTGAGTCCCAAATGGAAAACTGACTGAGACCCTATTTTAAAATATAAAAATTTAAAAATACAACTCATGAGTAGAATGCCCCTGGCTTTGATTGTATACTAAGAGAAACAAGCAAACAAACAAGGATCTAAATAGGTATTTTTTTAAAGATACAGAAACAGTCAGCAAACACATGAAAAGATACACAACATCATTATGGAAATGCAACCTAAAAAAAAATGGCAGTGAAATAAGACTTCACACTCACTACTACAGTCATAATCAGAAAATAAATGTTGGCAATGTCTGCAAGTCTCACACATTGCTAGTAGAATGTAAAATGTGGAGTCACTTTGGAAATTTGGCAGTTTCTCAAAATGTCAAACATGGCTGCTATATGATACAGCAATTCTACTGCAAGGAGAAATAGAAACATATATCTGCATAAAAAATGGTACATAAATATTTGTGATACTGTATAGTCATAATAACCAAAAAGGAGAAACAATCCAAATGTATACCAACTGACAAAGAGATAAACAAAATGTACTGTCCATTCAATATTATTCAACAACAAACCAAACAAAGCCTCCTCACATCTATTAAAATGGTTATCATCAAAAACTAGAAAATAAGGGGCTTGGGTGTACCTCAGTGGTACAGTGCTTGCCTAGATGTATGAGGCCCTGTGTTCAATTCCTAGCACAAAAAATAAAATAAAAAGTAAAACTGGCAAAGAAGTGGAGAAACTGGAATCCTTGTACACTGTTAGTGCGAATACAAACAGCTCAGCTGCTAAGGATAACTTATGCCAGTTCCACAAAAACTTAAAAATGAAATTACAATCTCATCAGCAAATCACTTCTGAGTATGTACACAAAAACCTGAAAGCAGAAATTCCAATAGGTATTTGTATATTACTATCACCAAAATGTGAAATCAACCCGTGTCTGACAGATGAAAAAATAAAATACGAAAAATACATTCATGGGACGTTATTAGACCTCTACAAGGATAGAAATTGTGTCATATATTATAACATGAATAAACTTAACACCATGCCAAGTGAAATAAGCCAGTTACAAGTAGACATATTTGGGCTGGGGATTTGACTCAGAGGCTCAAAACTTGCCTGGTAAGTGCAGGGTCAGGAGTTTGATCCCCAGTACCAAAACAAAAAACAAACAAAAAAACCCAAGTAGACAAATTCCACTTACATGAGGTATCTACAACAGTCAAATTAGGATACCTCAAGAGTCAAAGGGTAAAATCCCTTTTTAAAAAAGTCACCAGGTATAGTGATATAAGCCTGTAATCCTAGCACTTGGGAGGCTAAGACAGGAGGATCACTGAAGCCAGCCTGGGCTACACAGTGAACTCAAGGCCAGCCTGAACTACACTGTAAGACTCTGTCTCAAAAGAAAAAAAAGGAGAAAAAAGTCAAATTCAGAGACAAAAAGTAACACAGTGGTTGCCAAAGGCTGGAGCTTTGAAGGCATATGGAGTATTGGTATTTAATGGGCATATTATTTCAGTTTTGCAAGACAAAAAGACATCTGAAGATTAGCTCTACAACAATATGAATGTGCATAATAATGAACTCTGCACTTAAAATCATTAAAAATGGTAAATTTTATGTTGCATACATACTTTACCACAATTTTTTTAAAAAACCTAATGTTTCAAAAGTAATAAAAATTATTTTTAAAAAAGTAATGATTCTGGGCATGGTGGTACACACTTATAATTCCAGCACCAGGAGGCTGAGGCAGGAAGATCATGAGTTTAAGTCCAGCTTAAGCTACAGAGCAAGACCCTGTCTCAAATGAACAAAGCACAAAAGATGAAGGCTGCTGGAATACAATTCCAACGCATTTCACATATAGCCCAAACTGGTCGTCACTCCAAAAATATACTCCTATGCAGGGAAAAAACTTACTGCAAAACAAACCCAAACCAGTGCTTACACTAATTACAAATTTTCATTCACATACAAGGAGACGGACACATATTAGCAGACATTTAAATAAAACTTAACTACAAAGTTTTTAATGAGCACCATTCAACAAGATCACTTACCGGCACTAAAACACTGAGTTCAAAAGAAATCACCTACCAAGCTTTTCTTTTAAACACAATTTTGTAGAGCTCTCTACAGCTGAAAATCCTCATACATGTCTAGTCATTCTGTCATGACCACTTCAATATCTAGTATCTGCGATCAATTCAAAACATTTATCTTTCTTTTTTTAAATTTTATTTAAAGAGAAAAAAGCAAAACAGAAAAAAAGGGAAGCAATAAAACAAAATCCCCAAAATAAATAAATAAATAAAATAAACACTACGAAATCACTAGTTGACAAATTACATAGTGTCATCTTAGAAATAGTTGTTCAAGTTACAAAATTGGAGCACACAAAGTAGACATTCAAACAGTGAGAATGCAAACAGTTCTGCTCTACTATCCAACAAAAACTTAGTAATACGGTTATCAATCCTACACACTTAAACATACATGCAGTTATATTCTTTAGAGTACTTTCTTTTCCTCTCCTTTTGACAATAGCAATTACACATTTTGGGTTTTATTACTCCTACAGTTCTTATTACTTTTTACACTAGAGACACAATCTGATAGTTACAAATGAACATCACAATAAATATCACAAAATGATATTTGTAAGTGAAATTTATTTTACTTATGAGAATAGTCTCAAGTTGCCTCCATTTACCTATGAAGGCCTCAAGATCATCCTTTTTTATAGCTCAGTAATATTCCATTGTATAAAAATGCATCTTTTTCATCCACTCTGCAGTTGATGGGCATTTTGGTTGTTTCCAAGATATAGCTATTACAAATTGTGCTGCTATGAACATAGGTGCACACATATCACTGTGATATGACCTTTTCAGGTTTTCTGGGAAAAGACCAAGGAGAGGAATAGCTGGGTTGAATGGAACTTCCAATCATAGTCTTCTGAGAAATCTCCATAGTGATTTCCACAGTGGCTGCACCAGTCTACACTCCCACCAATAGTGGAGCAGTTAAAACATTTACCTTTGATAGTCATTTGGACTTTGAGGAAGAGTCAGAAATTGCACAGTGTGAGATCCAATGAATAAGGTGAATAAGGAGTAAGAATGCTTTTATAAGCCTGCCTTTCTATGATGGCACTCAGCAGCAACAGTCACTATATTTTTTATCACACCACATAAAGTTATCACAAAAGAGGACTTGCAAAAATGCTTCAGAAAATGGAAGAATGATAAGTGTGAAGCCAGGTAGAGTATTTTCAGATTAATGACAATGTGTCTTTTACTGTAATACATTTTTAAAATTTAAATGTTCACCATATAGTAATTCTTACTTTGAACACAAACATGAGTAGAGCCAACCAAATCAGAAATAGATAACCATCATGGGGCAGAAGTATAGCTCAATGGCAGAGTATTTGCCTAGTATACATGAAGCCCTGGATTCCATTCCCAGCACAAAGAAAGAAAGTAAAAAAATAAAAATAAAGAAACTACAATAACCATATGATCTCTCAAATTCCCAGAACTGTGAAAACATTACCACAATCTGCACTGATTCTGATTTTGAAATCTATTACACTGAGGCTCTGTTAGCTAATAAAATTACTGTTGAAATTTAATTAATGATATTAGTACATATTCAGTTAGAGTACAAGAAATGATTATAGCTTTAGAACAAATACTACTGGTTACCTTCCCCATCCATATTATTTTCCCTCTGCCTTTAAGTATCACTCAATTTATACTTCTGGACATTTTAGATTGTGATGGCTATTAAACAACATCTCAAGTGACAAATCAATTTGAAAAAACAAATGTCAGACTTTCATCCACAGCTTACCACATACCTGATTTTTCATCTTGGACTTCAAATTCTGCACCAGCAGACCCCAAAAGTGATGCACCATGTTGTAACAATCTACATATATCAAATCTGTCAAAATTCAATCGATCCGTAGTAGAGGAATCTTCCATACAACTTTCTGAAGTAGGTTCTAGATAAAGTTTAGAAGTATTAATTTGACTATACAGCCAAAGTGTAAAAATGAAAGAAAATAGTGTATCATTACTTGCAGTATGGGGGTAAAAATTTTTTTACTGAGGTAAAATACACATAGCATAAAATTAAACCCTTCAAAGTATTTTTTTAATTTTTCTATATTGAAATATAACAATATAGAAAGCATATGTAAGTTTGAAAGTACAATTTTAAGTAAACTTAAAGTTTATGTTATAAGTAACTTATAAGTACTTATAACTTATAAGTAACTTATAAGTAAACTCATAAGTAAACAACACAATCAGATTTCACAAACTTATACATCTTTGTATCTGACATCTGGAACAAGAGCAGCATATTTTCAATATTTTCAAAAAGAAAAGGAATGCACTTAAAAGTAAATATTTCTATAAAAGAAACTTAGAAACTTAAGTAATTAAAATGGAGGTAAAAGTAATCCTTTTCCGATGTATATACATATACCCACTCCACAGATTCATGTAGGACTTTTTATAAAGTATTTGTGTCACTATTAAAGTGCTTCTATGATAATAATAACTTCGGGGCATATTAAATTAAGGATAGTCAAACAGGATTTAGCACCTAATAAGATTTTCACAAATTCAGAATCTATGGTCTATTGCTAGGAGAATAATACTTCCTGTTCATTCTAGATGTTTGTAAAATTATGGAACACTGTATACATAACAAAATTTACCATTCAAAAAATGTTTTTACAGTGCTAGGTATTGAGCCCAGAACTTCCTAAACACTAGGCAAGCACTCTGCTACTAAGCCACATTCCCAACCCTTTTAAAATCATTTTTAAGAATACAATTCAGTGGCATTAAAATTCATAAATGTACAACCATCGCTGCTATGTGGGGGTAATATTTTAAGAAAAGTAAAAATGGAAGAGTCGAAAAATTACTATCAATTCATGTACTATCTTTTCTCCATTATTAACTCCCCGACCACAAGCATCAGAATGTTAGTGGATCACTGTTTTTAAGTATGAAAGCATGTTAGGTGAAAAAAAATGCACCTTCATGTTGAAATACGTATAAACATAATGCACCTTCAATTGACTTTTTGTTTTGTTTTTCTGTTTGTTTTTGAGACAAGGTCTTGCTACATAGTTCAGGCTGGCCCTGAACTCACAGCAATCCTCCTGATCAGCCTTCTGAGTGCTGGGATCACAAGTGTGCGCCACCACACCTGGCTTCCCATTGACTGTTGAAGAGTTTAAAAATACCTACTGCGATGCAAAACAATGAATAAAATGTATTCATGAATAAGGCCAATATGCATCATCTTTCACTACACCTGAGATATATCCGGCACACAAACAGACTATCCGTTCAAAAGAAATCACTTCCCATAGCCTAAGCAAATTATAATCTCATGATAAAATTGCTGCAATCATATATCCACCCATTTTCTAAACAAACAGCAATCTCATGATAAACTGCTAAAATTACATGTCCATTTGAGACCTAAAAATACCTATAAAAAGTTAGACAGACAGTAAGTGGTAAAATATATTGTAATTACTCACTAGCATAGTACTTTATTTAGCTGGCATTTGCATGTAAGTTATCTGTGAACTAAAGTATGACTGCTTAACTTAAAGAGAACTCATGAATATTTTAAGTTTTCTAGTAATGACAAAAAAATCTCACTTATTATAAACTTTACCACTAGTGTAGCTAATTCAGTTTTTTGTTTTTTTAATAAAGGAATCTGAGCTGTAGTGCCTCTCTGTGCCAAAATAAGAAGGGATAAAGAACTGGAAAAGGCTCTTTTCTAAAATTATAATTGCACCTGGTTACACATAACAAAATAAATAATAGGTACCTGCAAATAAAAGCAAAAAATTTAGGTAAACTGAGATTCATGCTAAAAGTGATGCTATCCAAGTAACATGACAATACATCTAGATGCACCATATTAAATTTTCACTTGGGGAACATTTAATCTATCTTACGGAAGGAAGTACTGATTCTATAATTGAAAATAAAGCCTATTAGGATATTTAAGCTAAATTTGTAATTTTATCCTTTGATAGCAGTCAAACTATGTACTATACAAGTGATAAGTGATCCTGTGTTACCAGATTATACAATCAAAAATAAATCCAATTAGCACTTAAATAATCTTCACTTACAATTAAGACTTTTATAGATTTTCAAAGCATTTGCTTTGCTTTGTTTTGTTGGGGACCAAACCTATGGCACTGCACATTCCAGGCAAGTACTCTACCACTAAGCTATATCCACACCTACCATGCATGCACACATATTTCCTCTTTGTCTGTCTGTCTCCTTACCTCCCTCCCTCCCTCATTCTTGAGATAGAACTAAGGGATATTACACATCCTCTGTCCTTTTTATGTTGAGACAGTGTCTCACTAAGTTGCCTAGACTGGTGTCAAACTTGAAATACTTTTGGCTCCAGATCCCAGGTAGGTGGTAGTATAGGCATGCACTACATGTTTACTTACAATTTGTTTTTAAATGTCATTACATGAGCCTGGTACAGTTAGGCACACCTGTAATCCCAACATTCAGGAGGCTAAGGCAGGAGGCTCACAAGCTCAAGGTACCTTAGTGAGACCCTGTCTCAAAATAAAAAATAAAAAGGGGCTGAATTAAAGCCAGGCACGGTGGCACATGCCTGTAGTCCTGGCATTCGGGAAGCAGGAGGATCATCACAAGTTCGAAGCTAGCTTGGTACATAGTGAGTTTGAGACTACTCTGAGTTACACTGCAAGACCCTGTCTCAAAAAAACTAAAGTGGGGCAGGGGGTGGGGGCGGGTGAGGACAGCTCAGTGTGGAGCCCTGGAATCAATTCCCAGGGTTTCTGAAAACAAATACAATTTTTTTTTTTAACCACTACACAACATCTAAAGAGCAAATAAAAAGCTCAGGATTTACCCCTCCAAATATCCACACTTCATTATGCCTAAATCTAGAAAATTATTCTAAATTTTAAATTGTTTCCCAGCAACAACAAAAAAAATGGATTGTTTTAAATATTTATGCTGTATGCATATAATTTCTTTTTTTGGAATGTAAATTCCTTTAGGGGAAGCAATCTCTGCAAATAAATACATATGGTAGAATTGATTTTTAAAGATGTATTAAAAATATTGTTTATCCAGTTTTTTTTGGGGGTGGTAACTGGGGATCGAACTCATGACCTTGCACATGCCAGGCAGGCACTTGTGCCATTGAGCTAAATCCCCAGCCTATCCAGTCATTTTTCTGAAAGTTTATAGAGGTGAAACTCATATTATTTAATACCATTTCCTAACAAAGTTGTACCTAAAAGTATGAAAACCAAGTCTTTAAATAAAAATTGAAATTATTAAAATATAAACCATATGTTCTAGTTAATTTCAAAGCTGGGTTTCCTTCAAATTACTTTTTACACTGAAAAGCACCTTGTTTGGTTCTTGGCACTGGATTCCATTCAGGCACATTTTTCACTATAGCTTCAACAGCTTGTCCTGCTGCAATCCGGGTGTCCCAATTTGCACTCCTTAAATATATCAATACCTTAAAAAATTATAAAAACAATTATACATCAAAAAGCATTGTTTGCTCAAGGTAGAAAGAACAAAGACAAATTTAGTTCTTAATTTATAATCTAGCAATCTTCTAAATATATATAAAAAACATCTCAGAATTATTAAAATTACATATAAGATTTTATCACTCACAAGAAATACCACTACCATTTCAAAAAACAGTAATAAATTTTTAATTAAAGAATATCTGGGACTATTTTAAAAATAACATAGCTATTTATCATACTAATGCAAAACAAAGTACATATCATTAACATGTTCGTGACAGGGCCATAATTTGTATGCCTTGCTTCCAGGGTGGCTTGAATCACTGGTTGTACTACATGCATGACTGCCCCATTGGGCCACTTTTTATTAAAAAGACCAATAAGCGTGATTAGATCCATTTGTACCACCAGCCAAATGGGACAGTAATGCATGTACCTTTAGTGGTTCAAGCCAGCAGGAATGCATTAAACCTCATTACTTAATGCAGAGCTGTACAGTTACATGTTACTCATGAGTTATCAGAAAAAAGCCTGAAAGTTACAAAAGCAGGGTTGCATTTAGCTAAATACAAAAGCAGGTTGCATTTAGCTCAGTGATAAAGCTGCCTAACAGCCACATGGCCCCCGGATTCAACCTTCAGCACTTCAAAGAGAACAGTTTTGAGAGTTACTAGAAAAAGTAAGATCGGCAAAGCTGTAAGACATAAGATTAAATTTACAAAAGTGACAGGGTCAAGCATAAATCTATTTAGCAGCTGGGCATGGGGGGACATGCCTGTCATCCCAGCACTTAGGAGACTGAAGAAGGAGGATCCACAAGTTCAAGGTCAGCCTGGACTACACAGCAAGACTGTTTCAAAAAAGCAAAACACATAGGGCCAAGGGATGTAACTCAGCAGCACAGTTCCTGCCTGGCAAGTGTGAGGTCCTGAGTTCAATTCCCAGTACAAAAAACAAAACAAAACAAAACAAAACAAACCCCTCATTATGTATTTCTAAATTAAACAATCTCAAATGAAATTAAGAAAAAAGTGTATGTGTGACAGCGTCAAAAAGTAGAAAGTATAAATTTTATAAAAGCAAGTGTTAAGACATGACTTTTTACAACAAAAACTACAAAACATTAAAACACTGTTGAAAGAAATTAAAAACCTAAATAAAGACCCTCTCTGTTCATGCCTCAACAACAGGCTTAATATTTTTAAGATAGTAATATCCCCTACATTGATTTACAGATGTAACAAAATTCCTATTAAAATTCCAACTGGTGGCCAGGCATGGTGGCACATGCCTGTAACCCCAGCACTACTTGAGAGGCTGAGGCAGGAGGATTGCCACAAGTTAGAGGATATCCTTGAGTACAAAGCCAGCCAGAACGACATACCAAGACCCTGTCTCAAAAAACAAAAAGAACTCCAGCTGGGTTTTTGGCACAAATGGACATGCTGATTCTGTAATTCACATGGAAATGGAAAAGATCCAGAATCACCAAAATAATCTTGAAAAACAGTAATAAAGTTGGTTAACTCACATTTTTTTTTTTTACTTCAATACTTGCTACAAAGCAATAGTAATCAAGACTGTGCTACTGGCAAAATGACAGACATACAGACCAGTGAAATAAAATTAAGACTCCAGAAATAACCTCTGTGTCCATGATCAACTGATTTTCAATAAGAATGCCAGGACAACTCAGAAAGGAAGTAATATTCTCTTCAATAAATGCTGCTGGGAAATTTGGGTGATCACATAAAAATAATGTTACCCATGCATGGTGATGTGTGCCTGCAATCCCAGCTCTGGAATGGCTAAGACAATATGATGGCAGTTCCAGGCTAAACAAGGTCCAGACCAATATGAACTACTCCAATACCCTATTTTCAACACACACACACACACACACACACACACACGCACCCCAATGTCAAATGCCTACCTCACCCTATTCACAAAATTACCTCAAAAGCAAACCAAAGACCTAAAACTAAGAGTTAAAACTAATCAACTCTTAGAACATGGGTAAATATTCGTGACTTTGGTCAGGCAATGATTTCTTAAACATCTCAACAAGAACATAAATGATCTTTTACAAGAGAGAGCTATAAATGACTTAACATTGAAAACTTATCTTTTACAGGACACTATCAAGATATGCAAACAAACAAAAAAAGATATACAAACAATCCCCAAAACAGGAAAAAACATATGTATGTCATGTATCTGATAGTAATGTACACCTAAGGATCTCTTACAACATGGTAAAAAAGAATAAATAACCCAACTAAAAAAATAATGTTCCCTTTCCCTTTCTAAGATTGGGTATTATTATCAAATGTCTAGAATTTTTCTATTTTTGATAAGCACAAATATTATAGTTTTGATCTGTATTTCTCTAATTACAAAAGAGGCTGGGAAGACCAAAACAGTCTATGGATGTAGCTTAGCAGAAGACAAGTCCACCACACAGGAGGTTCCAGGTTCCATCTGTAGCACAGCCAAAAAAATAGCAAATTGGGCATTATTTAAAGTTACATCGTCCACTTACAGATTTTTTTTCTATAAACTACCCATTCATAACCATTGTTCACTCCTCCACTGAATTCTTTGTCTTTTTCTAACTGAGCGATTTTATAGAACATTGATTTTATGTCAGTTTGCTATTTTTAATACATTTCTTTTAGAAAATTAGAATTATTTGGCCTGTGGTATAGCTCAATGGTAGTATATTTACCTACCACACGCTGAGGATGAAACCCATGTATGCACGCACACACACATACACATACACACACGGGTGAGGGGAGGAAATATCTGATGATCAAAATCTCTGAATAGGCATTTTCCAAAGAATATATAAGAACAGCTAATCAACACATGAAAAGATGCCTGAAATTGTTATTGGTTGTCAGACAAATGCAAAGCCAAACCACTTCATACCTACTTCACTGGTTTTGGTCAAAAAGTCAGGTAATAATAAGAAGTGTTGGCAAGGATGTTGGGAAATCTGAGCCCTTCTACATTACTGCTAGGAATGTAAAATGGTGGAACCACTTTGGAAAACAGTCTGGCAGTTTCCCATCAAGTTAAAAAAGGTTTCCAGGTAGTCTGGCAATTCTACTTAGCCAATTATACTCTTGGGTATATACACCCAAGAAAGTAAAAACACACGGTTATGGCTTGCAAGTCTTCAGTAAAACTCATGTTGAAATTCAGTTTCTATTGTGGAGTATTAAGGTGGTGGGACCACATAAGACTTCTATGAATTAAGTCATGAGGTCTCTCATAGATTAGTAAGTCATATGGAGAGTGTGTCTGCTATAAAAGTCAATTTAGCTCTGTCTCTTTATAGGCCCCTCTTGCCATATGATGCCCTGCAACACCTGGGGACTCTGGAGAAGGCAGCAAGAAAGTTTCTACAAAGTGTGGTCACCTAATCTTGAAATTACCTAATCTTGAAATTACCTAATCTTGAAATTTCCGAATCTCCAGAACTGTGAGCTAAATAAACCTCTATTCATTAAAAATTATCCAATTTCTGGCATTCACTTATAGCAACAGAAAACAGACTAAGTCCCATACCTCCTCACAAAAAAATTGTATATAAATTTTCATAGAAGTATTTTCACAATAGCAAAAAGTGGGAACAACCGAAATTTCCACCAACTGATGAACAGATAAGATGTGGTACATTATTTATGTATCAAATACCCATACAATGGTTAATGATACACGCAAAATATGAATACTTTTAAAGTGAAAGAAACCAGTCACAAGACGTTATGCATTGATTCGTTTTATACCAAATGTTCAGAAAAGGCACATCTACATACATAGTTTAATAGTTGCCTGAACCTGGGTATGGGACAGTGAGTATGTAGAGGTTATGCCCTGCATGCTGTACAGAAGCTTTCAGCTGTCTTACCCTGGGCAACTCTATTTTATAAAAATGCAATTTGGTCCATTTTGAGCACAAATGCTGAGGCAGAATGACTTGGTAACTTGTCTGAATAAAGAGATAACCACCAGCTACTGAATAACTACACTTATCATAAAAAACAACCCCTAATTGAACAGCACAATCGTACGGCATAAACTGTTAAATCATGCTAATAAAAATTACCACCTGCAAACTTAATCGAATTAAGTTAGGGACATGTGGATATCCACATGACATGTCAGTTATGTCAGAGAAAACCAGGCCCATGAGCTTGTTTGCCAGCTGAGCTTCCATCAGCCCCAGATATGGGCCCTGACTGTCAGGGTGACCAGGTTCACTGCCCAAAAACCAAGTCCAAGAAAAGCCCATGAAAATGAAATAATGAACTTATTTACAATTTGGCCAACTGGGGAAGGCAGCTAGTCTGATCCAAGACCCCCACCACCCAATGCACAGAAGCATGCCAATTTTTAGAAGGAATTAAACAAAAGCCAAAAAATTTCCATATGTCAGCTCTGGCCAAATGTTGGCCCATAGGCTGGAAATATTAAATCACTCTAGATGTCAGGCCTGGGGTGGGGTAGGGTAGGGGGAGTACCAGTTTGTACTCAGCATGAGAAAGCTTAGAGAAGTAGCCTCTCTCTAAAACAAAAACAAAAAATTATAATTTTTCAAGGTTTTTTTTACCTTTTTTACAAGTTATTATCAAACATACCAAAGAATGATGCATCCTTCTTTTTCACATAAAAGAAAGAGTACCCAACACTAGAGTATGGAGGCAACATATACTGACCACCTGGTCAGTAGGTCCTTAAGTTAACAGGCAACAATTTCTAGTTTCTGTCCCTTGGGTTCAGCTCAGCTCAATCTCCCTGCCTGCCTGACTGGTTCACTCAAACTGCCTGCTGTCCAGTTTAAACCAACTCAGCACTCTTAACAGGACCCATGCCTTAAAGAAGCTCTGCCAGGTCTGTAATCTTATCTGGCCACCTGAAGTGGCTTTCCACATCTCTTGTGGGCTCTATGCCTCTGCTTTCAGTCCTGTCTCTCTGACTCTTGTTACCTCTTTCTTAGCAGTTCCATAATCTATATATTATTATGTGAAGTGTGATTTTTAGTGTTATAGATATTAATAATTAAAAATGGAATGAAAGCTGGACATGGTGGTGCACACCCATAATCCTAGCACTTTGAAGGAATGTCACAAGTTCAAGGCCAGCCTGAGCTACATAGTGAGTTCAAGACCAGTTTAAATTACATAGCAATATCCTATCTCAAAAAAAAAAAAAAAAAAGGAACAAAAACCTGGGATTGACTGGCAGACTGCCTATAGAGTGAAATCTTTAGTGCTCAATCAGATAAAGCTAACAAAACTGATGTAGTGAATAAATTCATTGTTAAGTCAATAAATTCTGACATTGTAAAAAGACATAAATGTGTCAGACAATGTTGATGGTACAGTTCACAACAGAGTATTGGAAAATGACTACTAATAGCTATGAGGTTTCTTTTTGTAACAATAAAAGAGTTTCACATTTTGATTGTGGTGATAGCTCTGCACACACAGTAATATACCAAATACCGCTTAATTGTACACTTCTGGTAGGTAAAGTATATTTCAACACACCTTCTTAAACACAAGACAAAACACATAGGAAAATACTGAAGGTAGAAAAAAGGAGAAAGAGGGTATTAAAGATAAACTGTTTCTTTCTGAACGATCTGAAGGTAATTAATGTACACAAGGTTTCACTTCAAAGCTATAAACCTTTTGTCAGTTCTAGACAGACTGGTCCTGCTCTGTTTCTGTTTCATTCTTTCAGTCCTCCATTTCTTCCTTAGGGTGAGGAGAAGAAATGCATATACTTCTCTATCTTCCACCTCACAAATGACTATAATACTGCCTGATATGTATCCTTCTCTACTCTGAGAACGTGCAGCCTGTAAGTATCTAATCACTGTTTACCTTCTACCACTCCAGCCTCCCTGCACCCAAAGCACTCTTGCTTTACACTGTACACCAGGGACTTAAACACATGGTATTTGCCAATACTACCATATAGTTACACTTCAACAAGCCCACAGAATTCGGTAAAAATACAGCCATTGCTCAAGGAAAGCCATGGATTAGGACTGAAAACACCAATCCACCAAAGCAAAAAGCTTCTACTTTCAAGCTGCTAATAACTAATAATGTAACAGAGTAATAAGCTTCTCATATATTTTAATCATTGCCCATGAGTTCACATTCATTTGAAAACTACCAACTACAATATAATTACTTGCCATTAAGAACAAGTTAGGCTACCAACAAACTAGATTAACAACTTTGTTCATTACCAAATTGGGTCAGATTCAAATTTGTGACAGAAGCAAAGGTTCTGCACTGTCAAATCCCTTAAATGATTAAACTTGATTTCAAAAATACTATAAATCTTGTGACAAAATAAAGAAATAGCAAAATTTTAAAGGTATTTGGAGAATTATTAAGATACTTATTTGAATTTGGGGATCACAAGTGGTTACCTAAAATAAGATGATTTATACCTTAACTTTTGTTTTCCTATTTATAGATAATTCTCTAAGAATGTTTTGCACTGAGATAAAAGGAGTTCTTACTTTAGATAACAGATTATTTAATTCATGAGGATGAAGCTTCACCACTTCTCCAAGTTGCTGAGCAGCAGCTTTTCTTGTAACTGGAGTAGTGCCAGTATCCAGTAAGATAAAAAGACGATCAAGCCTAAAATAACAAAAATATAATGGTTAATCTGAAATGTGTATCCTCATAAGGGAAAGGGAGTCATTATTTGAGTCAGTAAAATGTACTATGCACCTATGAACAAAGACCTCTGCTAGGAGTGCAAGTAGATACCTAACTCCTGCACTCAAGGAAGAAACAGAACAGGATCACAGCAGTAGGAAAAAGGAGAGTATATTTTGGAATGGGCTCACTTAAGAAAAGCAGGAAATACAGTTATAGAAACAGCTGGAGTCACATGGTAGAACCCTTTGAAGGTATACAGCAAAGTCTAAAAGTCTTGGGTCATGAAAGTGATAGGACTGGAGCTATGCCTTTGAAAGATTACTCTGTTGGTGGCAGCATGAAGCCTAAAGTTAAATAGAAGGAATCTTTAGAGAATTACATGCTGAAAGTACATACCTGCATATCGTAGCAAGAACAAAAAGAAGTTAGCAGAAATTAAGCAGAAGCAAAACATACATGCCACAATAATTATGTTAAAGGGTGTTGAAAGAGCTCTGAAATTTTGAATCTTGAACAATGAAGCTGTCAGCCAGGTGTAGTGGAACACACCTGTAATCCCAGCACTCTGGGAGGCTGAGGCACAGGATAAAAAGTTCAAGCCTAGCCTGAGCAACTCAGTGACTTAGTGAGACCCTATGTCAAAATTAAAAAGTTTAAAAGGGCTGGGGGTAGAGCTCAAAAGCATAGGTTCAGTTGCAGTATACCCGTTACCATATACAACAAAGATGATGTCATTAAAATAAATAGGAACAAGTAGTGGAGGAAATGTTACAGGAAAATATGACAAGCTTAAGCACACTAGTGAACTAGTAGCAAGGAAAGTATAGCTAAGACACCAAAAGGATAGTTGAAATAAAGATTTAAAGTTCAGGAGAAAGTTGGTACTAGGTGTGGAAGTATGAGTCATTTGTACACAGGTAATGAATATGGTAATAAATGCTATCTCTGAGATTACAAAATCGTATAGCACAATGTCTAGAACTACAGTGAATGTCCCAGTTCAAATCCAGTTTTACTGTCAGTTATAAACAAGGTTTGGGATAAAATCACAGTGTCTTATACCTGGAGTAGGGGCATGTCATAAAACTCACGGGATACAGATAAGGTTTTACGCAAGTCACAAGTAACTGCTATCACCTGTCTACAGAACATATAGGTCTAGCGCTCCCACCATTCATCAACCTGGGAGGCAGGGGGTAGGGTGGCAGTTAAAATAGATGCCACAGGTAATCAAAGGAAGGAGGCTTCCTATCTGGAATAAATGAGTATGTTGAACAAGATGGAGGATGACAAAGAGCAAAGTTATAAGGACTACTACGTTGACCTGAGGGGAGATCTGGTGAACATATCTTCAAATTTTATCTAATGAGGAAAAGAAAGCAAGCAATGTCCCAAAGCTAAGCCTAAGCCATTAAGCATTCATAAACTGCAAGGAGGCTTCTATTACTTGTGGGATTCTCTTTATCTCACAAAGAATTAAAAAGTTAAGACGCAAGGTTCTGAAAGCTTTTTATTACAACAAATAAATCTGTAAGAGGGTAAATGAAAGTTTTTTGTGGCAGAAAGAGGTAAACGGTAAAAACATGGCATCTTAAAAAAATCAGTCACGAACAAGCACAAAATCATTATAAACACTAAGATATATAACTAAAATAGTTCAATTATATATAGACCACTGACTAGTTTGTGGGAGGCCTTGGACTGGATCCCCACCTCAACAAAAAAGAAACAAACAAACAACAAAGAAAACTAAGAACTTTTCCAGTCAGGAATGCTAAAGAGCCAGACATGGTGGCACAGGCCCAAAATCCCAGCACTCAAGAGGCTGAGGCAGGAGGACTGCTGCAAGTGAGGCCACCCTAGGCTACATAGTGAGTTTAAGATCAGCCTGAATTGTACAGTGAGACCATGCCCTTCCCTCAAAAAAGTAATACAACAGAGTTTCTAAAAGGCATGTAAAAATTAATTTACTTTACACATATGCTGTGCACAGCCACTATTTCACGTTACTCATTCAAATGGGTCTAAATACTTGCCTTTACTCATCATTCTTTCACTTGTTTTTGTTAAAGGATTAGTGAAAAGAGACACTATAAGAAAAAAAGAGAAAGAAAACTATTTTCTGATCACTAGTATTCTTAAAAAATTGTAAAACTAAATCAGACCTAAAAATCCTTTCATCATGAATGACTTCCCTCACCAATTCCCATATATAACCCTAAAATGCACCTGACCCATTTTCATGAGAGGGTTGTAATGTTGAAGTTCACAAGACCCCTCCAAGCATCTTCACAACAAATAACCTTAGAAATGCTGACAAATATGCCATGACCATATGATTTTGAGTGCCTCTGGCTCAATGAAGAAAAATTTGCCAAAAAAAAAAAACATCAATGAAAAACTTTCCACATGCATGAAAACAATTTCTCTTTAAATTTCATACTGCTGGGGCTGGGGATTTAGCTCAGTGGTGTAAGCACCTGCCTGGCAAGCACGAGGTCATGAATTTGATCACTGGATACCAAGAAGAAAAAAAGATTCATAATTCCAAACCAGATTAAATTGGCTCCTACTAGACTATATAACAAACTGCAACCTAATTTTGTCCAAATATTCATTTTAAATCATCTAGTCTATGGCAGGCAAAATTATCAAAAATTAAATATTTAAATAACTTTTATTAGAAAGAATCTGTCTAAGATGAAATGTATGCTGCAGTAGATTCATGTTTATATGCACCATGTATATTCTTTAAAACACTGGACTGTCTTTATAATGTACACAACTCAAAGAGACGGAAAGATTTTCCTACAGGAAACAATGGTAAAATGGAATTTTACCATCTAGAATTTAAGAGACCTTTCAAGTTAACATTTCTTGGGAATTAGTTTGGATACTTTTTGTTTGTTTTGTATTAGGGATTGAACCCAAAGCTTCAATTATGCTAGGAAGGATTCCACTGAGCTATATCCTCAACCTTTTTTATTTTCTATTTTGAGATAGGGTCTCACTAATATACTCCTGCTGGCCTAGTACTTGTGATTCTCCTGCCTCAGCCTCCCAAGTAGCTGGGATTATGGACAAGCAACACCACATCCAATTTAAACATTACTTTTAAAGAAATAAAATAATATATATGTATACATATACATATATATGTGTGTGTATGTGTGTATTTTGCTTCCTTAGAGAAACATCCTTAATTCTTAACAGCTATACTGCGTAAGAACAAGTTTAAAAAAATAACAGAAATGGTACTAACGTAATGTTTCAGTAAATTAAAATATCAGCACAGCAGTACTTCAGCATTCTGAACATGACAGTAATGCCTCCTCCAAACAGCAAGCTGAAAGAATCCCAGGTAGTAGGCACTGTATTCCTTTGATAATTTCCGCCCTTTCTAAATTTTCCTGTGTCCTCTGCCACCTCACTTCATTTGGAGCCCCACTCTTCCCAAGATCCTGAATTCCTCTCTAACCTCATGCGATTCTGTCCCACAGCCACATTCCTCTTGCCTCTCCTTTCTGCAAAGCTCTACTCCCTCACCAGCCAACTGCCCTGAGAGTAGATGACCTTACTCTCTGCTTTCATTCCAGGCCTGTTTATCCTCACTTTTTCCATTTCAGTGGTAGTTAATCTTGCCTTCCTGGATAGAGGATGGTGACACAAAAATGCTCCTTTTGGAATTCTCCATTCCTCAGTCCAAGACAGCAATTTAGACACCACATAAGAGGAAGAACAAAGGAATGAACCGATAAGAAACTGACAAAAGGCAATCTAACCTACTGCCCTAGGGAGGCAGCTGTGAGGCAAACAGAGTAAGCATCAGGCCTAGGCCACAGGAGGAAAAGCTGTATAGTAAACTGGTAGGGAAAAAGAAAAGGGCACGAGACTGGGTCAGTATTATGTTGGAGGGCACACAAGACCTGTGGTGAAGACAGGTCTGAAGAAGCTAAGTGTCAGCAGAGAAGGGAAGTAAAAAGGAGGGCTGACTGAGGGAACAGCACTGTACTTACCAAAGTATTTCTTTTGGTTAAAGCTTCTCTTATAGAACAGTTAGCAGGGGGGAAAAAGCCATTCTTCATTCTCTGAAGGACAGACAGATGGAAGACAGAGGTAACTGATGTCAAGTTGAATGGAAGGTACACAGAATGCAAAAGTTTATTTCCAGCACTGGAGATTAAACATAGGGGTGCTCTACTACTGAGCTACACCTCTAGCTCTATCTAGCAATTATATATATATATAGATATATAGATAGATAGATAGATAGATAGATATAGATATAGATATAGATGTGTGTGTGTGTGTGTGTGTGTGTGTGTGTGTGTGTGTGTGTGTGTGAGAACCGGGGATCAAACTCACAACCACGGGCTTGCCAGGCAGGTGCTTATGCCACTGAAATAAATTCTCAGTCCTATATTTTATTTTGAGACATTTTTTTGTTTTTGCTTTTGTTTTTTGAGACAGGGTCTTACTATGAAGTTCAGGTTCGCTTTGAACTCGCCAGGATCCTCTCACCTCAGCCTCCCCTGTGCTAGGATTACAGATGTGTGCCCCCATGCCCAGCTTGAGACAGGATCTTGCTAAACTGTCCAAATGGGACCCAAATTCATAATCTTCCTGCCACATCTCCTTCACTGTTGGGGAGAATATTTTTATTTTTTAATACTTTAAATAAAATATAAGGTAATCTAGCTGGTTTTCAAAATATTTAAATTCAGAAAAACAATACACAATACATGATTCATGTTTATTTTATCAACTAGAGCAGTTGTTTGAAATCATAGGTAGAAAGAAAGCCAGGCATGGTGGTATACACCTGTAATCCCAGCAGTCTCCGAGGCTGAGGCAGGAAGATCCCAAATTGAAGCTTCGTCTAAGGCCACTCAGCAACTTGGTAAAACCCTGTCTTAAAATAAAAGAGCTGGGGATGTATAGCTCAGTCAAAAGCCCTGGGCTCAACCTTCCCAGTACCAAATTAAAAAAAAAAAAGACTGTCTAGAAAAAGAATACACAATATGGAAGTTTGCAGAGGCTGATAACTGCAGTCTAACCCTTCTCCTCTACAGATGTTTGCACTGGATGATTCATAGTAGTAAAATTATATAAGTAAACAAAAAATCTTACATATTTTAAACCATGAAACATGTCCCAGATTACGTTACAGTTAAAAAAAAAAAAAGTACATGCTGCATTTCTATTCTATCCCATTTGGGGATGCAAACACATACAAAAAAGTCACCTATTTTCACAATTAAACCTCTAAAGGATTGAGAAAGGTCAGGTTAACTGACAGAATACCTCCCAAGGATAGCTTTGTGAGATAGTCTATTCTACGACATTAAGAATAGGAAGATGTGAAACCACACCAAAGTCAGGCGCAAGGTCAGGTACAACCCTCACCCAAAAACATAAATTCCAAGATAATGAACACCTCATTTTTGTTCTCTGGTATGTCTCTCATATCTAGAACACAGAAAGCATTGAGTAAATACTAGTAATAAATAATGCTAAAAAACTATAACCAACCTATGCTGATTCCTTCAGGACAATTGTTTTTCTTACCCTCCATCTCTGATTCAACAATCTAAAAGCCCATTGTATACCTGCATCTTAAAGATTAAAAAATACTAATCTAGCCAGGCATGGTGGTACATCCCTGTCACCCCAACATGCAGGGAGGCTAAAAAAAAAAAAAAAAAAAAAAAAAAAAAAATCAGCGAATTCAAATTCATCATGAACAATTAAACAAGACTCTGTCTCAAAATTTAAAAAAAGGGCTGGGATACACCTCAGTGCAAAAGCCCTAGGTTTGATGTCTAGAACCATAAAAAAAATTTTTTTTAATTTAAAAAGTAGGCTCTTTAGCAGAAATATCTCATTTTAACTCTGTACTAGATGATATATTTTTACAACAGTTAATATGGTGAACTGTGTCATGTATTACTACAATTAAAAATAAGCCATGTATTGGTAATATACTCAGGAGGCTAGCAAAGGAGGATCCCAAGCTCAAGGCAGCCTGGGCAACTTTTAACAAGACTTTAACCAAAAGCAAATATAGATACTCACAAAAAACAGGGTTGGGGTATATGGCTTTGCTGTACAGTGCTTACCTAGTACACACAAGGCTTAAGTCTGATCCCAGCACTGCAAAATAAACTTCATACAAGTACTTTGAGAAATCAAAGAAACTGAGAGGAATTTACTATACAATGTGAAGCGGAAAAGTTTCTGTAATACCTCCTCTACTTTTCCAGGTTTATCTCTAAAAATTTTTAAGGAATGAACTATTTGATAAATTTTAGGGGGCTGGGGATTTAGCTCAGTGGCATAAGTGCCTGCCTTGCAAGCACACACGGCTATGAGTTCCATCCCCCGTACCAATGGATAAATTTTAATTTACAATTCATAGTATCTTCTGTCAACCTTAAGATGGACCAAAATTAGCAGTAAAGGAGTAAAAGGCCTAGCACCCACTTGTTTGTCCCATAGAGGTTAAGGCAGTTTTTTTTCAGGGGCTGGAGATTTAGCTCAGCAGCATAAGCGCCTGCCTTGCAAGCACCGGGTCGTGAGTTCAATCCCTGGTACTGAGAAAAAAAAAAAAAAAGACAGTTTTTTCCTATATTAGCATCTCCTTGTATCTTCAGGAAAACTACTGACTTCCCTCACATCAAAAAAAAAAAGTGCTGTTGCTGAAGCACAATGGCCTACATCTGTAATCCCAGCACCCAAGAGGCTGAAGCAAGATCACTGCAAGTTAAGGCTACCCTGGTCTCAACAGCAAGGCCCTAATTCAAAGAAGGGAAGGGAGTGGGGAAGAAGGGAGAAGGAAGAAGGGGGGAGAGACACAGAAATTGACTTCCTTTTATTTGGCAGAACATTCCTGCTGAAACAATGTTTCTCTAAAAGATCAGCAGGGTAGAGGGAGAATTAACAAAACCCACCAAAGTTCTAGTCATATGTAGCAATTTGTTTCTTCAGTAAGAGGGTGTGTCCCAGTTTTTCCCCTGAATTCTTTCTAAACTGTAACATTTACAAATGCAGGACTAGATGTCAGTTAAATCATAATGTCTAGGCGTTTTAGACATGACCTTTAGAGCACAGTTCAAAAGGGGAAAAACAATCCTAACTACATTTTTGAAATTTTCTCTATATCATCAAGAAAAAAACTATTGAATAAAAAGTGATACAACAGTCAATTGAATCAACTGTGTTATACACAAAGATATCAAAAAATTATAAAAAATTTGTATTAAGCTTTGAAATCCAACAGCTACAGATTCATCATCAATCACTGAATTGTATAACAATCCCGGTACCTATGCCTTACTACTGGTTGTCTAATCCTGATTAAATGAAAGAAGATACTAGGAGAAAGCCTTACAAGGCAAAACAAGATGTTCAAAGTCTTAACAATTATGACTTAAATTGTCTGCAACACTGAACCCAAACAACAATTCAGTGGGGTTGTTTTGTTTTGCTGGGTAAATCTGGTTTTGTGGGAGCAAGCAATATAATTAGTGAGTGAAACAAGTGGTCTCTGCAGCAACCACATGTTATAGGCAGCACTGTTCTCTACTATATTTTATGCTAAGGACCCAACAGAGCCACACATTTTCCAGTGATGCTTCACTGAATTTTACAGAAAATTTCAAATGCTATGACTGTATTTGCAATTTTAGAGGGTCACAAAATTATTTTTGCAAGATTTATCTTACTTGCAGATAAGCAGGGTCTAAGTATTTTTTTTTAATCAAAATACAGGATTACACTATCTATTTACAAAAAGGCCAGGCCTATCACTGAATTTGCTACATTCTAAACTTTAAAAATTATTCTGACTAATTTTTAAAGTCATATGTAGCAATTTTCTTAATAGTGCTGGGAGTTGAAACCAAAATCTTATGTATGCTAGGCAAGCACTCTACCAGTGAGCTTTACTCAGCTTTATTTTGTTATTTTACTTTTGAAGCAAGCTCTCACTAAGTTGACCAGGCTAGTCTTGAATTTGTAGTTCTCCTGCCTCAGCCTTCTAAATAGCTAGTATTATAGGGGGGCACCATTGTGCCTGGCTCTGTTGTTTTTTAAAAGTTGTAATTCTGGTCAATATTGAAAGCTATAATAAATGTTTGTCTTTAGGAGGAAAAACTAATTAAATTCAGAAGACCTCACTGAAAAATACTGGAAATAGTCTACTGTGCAAAAGTGGTAAAATCACAAAAGATATTAGAAAAACAATGAAAGTCATTCAGTTTTTATTCAAATTGGTGATGTTGCTCACTCAGTGGCAGAGGACCTTCCTAGTACTCAGGAGGATAGGAGTTCAATCTCTCAGCAGAGGAAAAATATATACATTACGAAGTATAAAACAGCACAATTTTGGACTGTAGCCCCAGCTACAGGCAGCTGAGCCAGGAGACTCTCATCTGACTTGACAGGCACTAAATCAGCCTAAGCAACATTGTGGAGACATTGCCTCAAAAGGAAAGGGGAAGGGGCTGGGGATTTAGCTCAGCAGCATAAGCACCTGCCTTGCAAGTGCGTGGTCATGACTTCCATCCCTGGTACCAAAAAAAAAAAAAAAGGAAAGGAGAAAAGTAGATACTGAGCATCTCCTAGGAGCCAAGTACTCTGAAAGACCATAATGGATTAAGTTCTCTCACAACTTAATTCAGCAAGGGAGAGAACGATCAATCAATTACAAAATGTGATAAATATTATGACTGATAGGAATATATATTGTTGCAAATAGCATGGATGTAAAACAGAAGGCTTCCAAAATAAAATGGCATACAAACTAATCAAAAAACTAAGGCTGAAATTAGTCAGACATGAATTGAGACTTTCACAGTTAAAGAGTGGAAGGTAAGAACACAGATTCTGGGAAAGACAAGAGAAGGTAAAGGACGGGAAGTACAAAGAAGCTGACATAAAATGAAATAGGAACCAGTTGACAAAGGATCAAATAAAATGTTTGCAAATTTCAACTAAGGCAACAGAAAAAGTCACATTAAAATCTTCACATTAGCAAAAATATGGTTGAAGTGAAGGCCAAAGTGGAGGAATATGTCACAGGTAACAGGCAAATCAGAGAAGCTATTCTTGTGTACACCCTGGACTAGAGGTTGATAACAACTGTGGTAATTGGTACTATAGGAGGACTGGAGAATAAGGATTAGAAAAGTAGAACAGAAGAATGGGATTTGGTAGCTGACTATGGGAGATGAAAGAGCAAAATGGAAGATTACCCCTGGATCTGACTGACTGATTTTTGAGACAGGGTCTCACTATGTACCCTAAACTCGCCTCAAACTCCAAGTGGTCCTCCTGCCCACCAGAGTCTGGAATTACAGTCAGGCACCACTGAGCCCAGCACCTGTGGATTTCTTCACCTGGCAAATGAAGGAATGATGGTACCAATTTAGCACTTCCTTTCTGTTAGAAATGCTTATGAGGCCCTAAAAGTGGTACAGTTTTTTCTTCAGTTGTGTACATTGTTACAGTAACAAAAAAAATTTAGATTTGATTCTGCCAAATGATTTTTATCTCAACTATCTTCTATTTTATATAAAATAATATTAAAGAGCCAGGTGTGGTGGTGCATGTCTGTAATCCTAGCACTCAGGAAGCTAAAGCAGGAGGATTCTCAGGATTTTGAAGCCAGTTTGGGATACAGAATGAGTTCAAGGCTGGCCTGAACTACACAGTGAGATCACATCTCAAAAAAAAATATATATATATAATATATATTGAGAGAGATACATATATAAAACATTAAAAGTCTGTATTTCCAGAAGCATACACCAACAGGAGAGAAAGGAAGATTAGCACAGATAATATGCTTCGTGCATGCAGCAGGTCAGTTTGAAGCTAAAGTTTGCCATGCAATTAATCTAGAGATTTAAGAAAAAACAAACCTGGCAATACCCACAAACACAGGAGGTATCTCAAAACATATCCCTTGAATTTATATTACAAACCAAGCACAAAAGTAGCTCTTTTATAAAATTACATTTTTTAAAAGTAGAATTTTAGCAAAGTAAATAATTTTAAAAAGAACTACAGAAAAAAAAGAGAACTACTTTTGGAAACCCAACAAAAGGCAGAAGCCTTCAAAACTCACTCATTAAGAAATATCAGGTGTCCTAAACTTTATGTAAATAGATCACTGTTGGGCCAGGGATTTAGCTCAGTGGCTTAAGCGCCTGCCTGGCAAGTTCGAGGTCATGAGTTCGATCCCCGGTACCAAAAAAAAAAAAAAAAAGATCAGTGTTATGCAGACAAGTCTCTTTTTACACTATCATTTTATCTCTATATTGCTACATCCAATACTGTGAAAATATAATCTACTCTAAGAAAGGAAATACTCATTCCCTTAAACATTTTAACACCTGATAAATCTCATTAAATCTATGTATCAGTGTACTTATAATGCATATAACTTGTAGCTATATGAATAAATTAGATTTTTTTGAGGTTTGATTTTCATAATCCCCTTTGTATTCAATTTCTGTACTTGCAGAAATTTAAGAAACCATTTACCTTCAAGCAGGTTTTAGTTTTATATATCACAAAAAAAACTTCCATTGAATGGATTAATTTAGGAAATAAGTCAGATTTCCCATACTATGGGAACTCCCATCACCTAACTCCCATAGACTTCTCCCACGCACTATTTCATCATTTGTTTAGGGAGTCTGTGAGGGATGGGTTATTCTTTCTCTTATAAGACACATAAAAGTTTAGCACATAATATGCTCAAAGCATATGTTCAAGTAATTATGAAAAAATGAATTACAACTTCATTTTCATTTTTCCTTCAGTCTATGTGGTAGAAGAACCCAATTTTTATTAAGTTGTCTCATCAAAAAACTTGGTGAGGAGCCGGGGATATAGCTCAACGGCACAGCACCTGCCTGACACGCAGCGCATGGTCCTGAGTTCGATTCTAGTACCCCCCCCCCAAAAAAAAGCCAACTTGGTGAATCCTTCTGATTGCTATAACGGAGGGATTATCCCCTATCCACATTTATTGGACTACTAAAATCAAACTTCTCAAAAAAGTGTTTCATTCTTTCTATCACCAGAGAAGAGAGTTTTTCTCCTACAGTTATACAAACGAATGTCTTGGAAGTCTTTTCTATAACTTCAGTCTTTTCCCACGCTGGGCAATATCTCGAAATAATTTACGATTTGTGATACCTCTTGAAAGCTGATGCTAATACAAAATTTAAGATCACAATCCTGTCAATGGAATGCTTGCAGCTTAACAAAACGAAGAATTCAACTTAATATACGAAAAAAATACCACAGGAAAGAACATATTCTTAATCCCGCAAACAAAACATTTTGGCATAATTAGATGGTCTCTCAGATAACAGTCATTCCAATCTCTCCTCTTTTTGACAGTTACTACCAACTTTTGCCATGAAATGGAGGTTAGGGATCGGACTTAGACTACTAAGAAAGGTAAGAGACTTACTCTCCTAGAACTGAAAGAGGGAAGAGGAACCAAAGAAGAGAAACGCGATAACGAAAGAGTAAAAACAGCTCCAACGTGCCAAGGGAGCTAGTTAACTTGGGGTGGGGGAAATCGTGAACCGACTCACGAGAAATAACCCGAGCCCAAACCCCTGACGACTAAGGGGCGAACTCCGAAGTCTAGGGAAGTAGGTAGGCGCGGAGTCCACTGACAATGAGAAGCACTGCTCTCTAGAGGTGGGGCGCTGAGTGAAGTCCGTGCCTCGCTCGACACCTTTACCCATGCGCTCGTCAGCAGCAAGACCCACCTGGAGACGGCCATGGCCGGACGCCGACGGTTCGCAGCTCCCACGAGCTAGGCGCCTCGCCGCTGAGGCGCTAGTTTCCAGAGAGCAGATCGGCGCAGGCCCAGGCCGCGGAGCAGAGGGAAGCGGCCGGCGAGGTGAGGGGCGTCCGGGCGCGGGCCCTCGGGCATCTGTCCCGCCACCTACCCAAATTCGTTCCCGCCACGGCCGGGGACCTAGGGTCTGAAACTGCGCGGAGGCAGCAGTCCTTCGACCCTCACGGCTTCAAACCGGGTGCCCCCAGCCCCGCTCTTTGCTGACGCAGGCGTCGGCACGTCGGGCTGAGCGTCAGCGCGCCGGAAGTGACGTCAGCTCGCCGCGAGGAGTTGTGCTCTAAACGTGAACGAAAAAGAGGTTGAGCTTCTTGGCATTGGAGTTTCGCGCCTGAAAAAAAAACTAAAAAACTGTTTCTGCTGACCTGGAGGAGACCTCTAGTCTTAAAACTAGGAAGGACAAATAAATGAATGTTCCCGGATTTTAAGAGAAGGAAAAAGACGATGTAGCCAAAGTTCTGGAATTTCCAACGCTCTGATCCAGGTGGTTATTCCAGTAGGCGGAGCGAAATCAAAAATCAGCGATGGCACTGAAGAAATGGTCAAATATTAGCCATTATTTGCCAGAAGTTCTAGATAGGTGTTGAAGAGGCGGTCTTCTGCCCATGATTTTACCAAATCCCACCATACCCCATATGGGAGATTGACCCCAGGGTCCCACAGGGCAATACCCCTACCCCTTCTTATGTCTTATTTTGAGACGGGCTCACTGTTACCCAGACCTCAAATTTTGAGTCCTACCTGGGCCTCCCTAGTTTGTGGAATTGTTGGTGGGCGCTGTCCCAGTCAAGTTTTATTTCTTAATCATTTTTTGGTTTTGTTAATACCATCATTTTTTCAGTCGACCAGATTTGGAAACTTACATACTTTTTTTGAAACTTTGTTTTCTTACCTAGCTACTTAAATTCACTAATTTTTAAACATTAGGCTTTTAGCCAGAGATTTAGTTCAGCGGCATAAGCGCCTGCCTGGCAAGCGCGAAGTCACCCATTTGATCCCCCGTGCCAAAAAAAAAAAAAAAAAATTAGGCTTTTAAATACTCTTCTGCCACATAGTGCAGGCCCTTATCACTTTATTTTTATAATTGAAGTAATTTTTGTAATACTTCAATTTGAAGCAATTGAAGTAATATTTCTCCAATTTCTTCAGTCAAGCCTCTTTTATAAACTACTAGCACATTAATTTTCAAAAAGCCCTTATTGGGGCTGGGGAAATATCTCAGTGGCATAGCGCTTGCCTGGCAAGCACAAGGTTGTGAGTTTGATTTTCAGTGCTCCCAGACCTCCTCCCCCACCAAAAGCACTTACTATGTTGCTCCTCTATTTATAAAACATGCCCATTGAACCGGGCATGTTTAATACCAGCACAGGAGAGGCAAAGGCAGGAAACTTACTGTGAGTTTGAGACCGTCTTAGGCTACATAGTAATTTCAAGGCCAGCCTGAACTACGTAAGGAGACCCTGTCTCAAAAAAATGAAACAAAAAATGCCGATTGACTTCTTACCAAGACACCCATGAGGAGTCTTCCTTTCATCTGTAAAATGACGCTGATAAGCACTATAAAAGACTGGGGGGGGAAAAATGAGGTTACAAATCTAAAAGAGATTATAAGAATTTTGTAAACCATAAAATAGAAACTAATAAGTGTCTGATACGTGTCAGACACATAATTTACATTACCCCATACAATGCATAGACCAACACTATAAAGTGAGCCTTCACTTTATATTTGAGGAAACTAAACGCTAAAAGCTTAAGCGATTTGTCCAAGAACCAAGCTAGTAATACTACTTATTGTTCATCCACACTTTCTGGCATTTGTTTGTACTGCATTTGTTTGGCATCTCTGTCAGATACTGCTGGACTCAGTTTATACCAGTGGTAGTGAATCTATGGCACACATTCTGCAGCAGGCTGTTTCAAAAAGTCTCAACATCACTGGTTTATAACATTAGACAAAATCTGATTGAGCTGATGTATCTTCACATTTTCACAGTGATTTCCTCTCTGCTTTTTCAATTTGTCTCCCACCATTCATTAGTAAGCAGGTACTACTTACTGATCATGTACAATATTAATTTAACTAAAGTAAGTATCTTTGTAACTTGGTATTCAAAAGAAACCAAAACAGATAAGGTGTCCACTCTACTTGAATTTACATTTTAATGGAAGGAAAAATAGACTAAATAGAAAAACACAAAATATGTATGTGCTAAGCAAAACAATGCTGGAATAGGAGAGTGACAAACACTGTGATCTTATACAACTGTAGTCCAAATCCTTGGGAGGTTGAGGCAGGAGGATTGAAAGACTGAGGTCAGCTTGGACAACATAGATCCTGTCTCAAAAAAAGAGTTTCAAGCAAGGTGACAGCTGCATGTGGTAGCACACACCTGTAATTCCAGCACTCAGGAGGCTGCGATAGGAGGATTGTGATTTCAAGGCCAGCCTGAACTACATAGCAAGACCCTATCTCAGAAGCAAAGCAAAGGAATTATGGTCCACACAACATTATTTGCCAGAAGTTCTAGATAGAATTTGCATAACAATAGTGCTTACATAATGAAAAATGCAAGCACCAAAGTTCAGAATACATTTATTTCACTTAAGTGCATTAAGTACATTTGTTACAATATGGTTGATTGAATTATGAGGATTCATATTAAACACAACATGTCAGTTATCAAGTGTGCACATTGTTCATGTACTGTGTCTGTACTCTGATTGGTCTTTGGCAATAAGTCTCTAATACAGCTGTGCACATAGGTGTTTACCTCATGTCTAAAGATGCCCAAGTAGGTATTTATAGTTAAATATAATTTATATTATCATTTAATTATTAATATCAATATTTATATTTAATTACACATTAATATTCTTTTCTAATTCAATACATCCATTGTGAGTTGCAACAGATGAAATAAATTCATCCATCTAGCTGATAATCCTTAACTGGAGCTTATTTTAGAGGTAGGGATTATACTACAAGCATCCTGAAAAAATCATGCTAGGGGCTATTTTCTGGTTAGGTATATTTTGGGGAAATGCAGTAGGTTGTGTGGGATGAGGGGAGCATTCTAGGTAGGGGATGCACCTAGTATAGAGGCCTAAGAGAGAGATGAGATGGGAGAAGTAGGAAAAGCGCATAATAAGGAATTTGGATTTTACACTAACTACAGTAGAAAGGAGGATTTTAAGTGAAAGTAAAAATGATCCAGTATATATATATATACACACACACACACATATGTATATATATACATATATATACATATATATAATTTTTATATGTATATATGTATATATGTATATATGTATATATGTATATATGTATATATGTATATATGTATATATGTATATATACATATACGTACACATATATATACATATGAAAAAAGTATATGTGTATATGTATATACATATATATACATATACATATACACACATATAAAAATGTATATATATGTATATATACATACATATTATATGTATATATACATATACATATATACATATACATATATGTATATATATACATATAGATATATACATATAGATATATGTGTGTATATAGATATATACACATATATATATATTTTTTTTTTTTGGTGCCACGGATCAAACTCACAACCTCACGCTTGCCAAGCAGGCACTTTCACCACTGAGCTAAACCCCCGGCCCAAGTTTCTATCTTAAAGAGTAAGATTTTAAAAATCCTACTCTTTAATATCAAAGGAGTCGATAGTAGCCTAAGTAGCACCTTGAAGAGAGGCGAGGGATAGTGTTGCAGATTTGTAAGGATACTCTTATAATCAGATATATCAATGTTGAAATGACTTATTTTCAAATCCCGTCTGAGAACATTTAATAGCTATGTGTACACAGGAGTTAACACAACCTTACTAAAACTTAGGCCTTTTTTTTTTTTTAGACAAATTCAGGCTGGCCTCAAACTCACTGCAATCCTCCTGCCTCAGTCTCCTGAGTGCTGGGTTTATAGGCATCTGTCACACCTGGCCCTTCAGGTCTTTCATCCTGGAAAAATAATAGCACTCATAGGGTTGTGGTGAGGATTATATTAGATAATTCCTGTAAAACATTTAACTAAATGACTACCACAATAACTGCTTAAACATATTGTTAACTACTTTGATTTTGGGTATGCACGGCACTGGGATTGAATTTAGGGTCTTGTTCATGCTAGGTAGAGCGCCACTAAGCTACACCACCAACCCAGATTATTCTGTTATATTTTGTTAACAATATGTTCTTAAGCATTGAGTCTATCCTTTTATCTGTAAAATGAAAAGATCAGTCTAGAATAGTGATTTTTTCTTCTCCCTCATTCTCCCACACTGGACCCCTGGATACTCCCTTTGTGAAACTGGGGTGTAGATAGGTGTAGAAAGAAAGAACATTTGGTCTCTACTGGACTCTGGATGCAGAGCCTCAAGCCATCAAGTGCAGCAGTTGTGCTTTTTGTCTCATATGTCATCTGAAAAGCTCTGGATTAGAATAGCTATTTTTGAGCCAGATCCTGGCACCAAGGTCCTGGATTCCAGTGTATAGTAGTGGTGAAGTCCTCCCATTTGTCCCTTTGATACATGCCCTGTTGACCTTGGTAGTCAACCAGACTGGAGCATCAGCTCTCCTGCTTAGTGATTGTAAACAAGGCCTTTTTGGGGAAAGCTGAAATCATGCCCTTGCTTCAGGACCTCTAGGTGGCATCTGGATTAGATACAGTGGGAATTCTAAAGAGCCTCCTAAATCTAGGCCTTTTGTGAAGTAGGATTTAAACCATTTGTTTCCCACCCAGGGTGATTTTTATAAGGATGCTTTGTGAACAACAAAGGGTTTGTGCACAGATGTGAAACATTCCTTTATGAGGATGACTGTGTTTTGGGACCAGCAAGGCCAAAGGATAAAAGCTGTCCTTCATGCCAACCCACACCATACAGCAGGCACTATGCCATGCAGTTGATGAATCTTGACAGATGAGGACATTGAGGCTCCCAGATCACGTGCAGAGGAAATGACGAAGCTGGGTCCTCGTCCGCAGCTCCAGTCTTCCAAGCCAAGCCCTGTGAGGTTGTCAGACCTGCCTATCTCATGAGCCCTGGAGAAAAACTGGCAAAGGACAATTACAGGCTTTTAAGACCTCGCCCTCACAAACTCCCGATGACGACTGTTCTCACTACGTGTATCTAAAATGTATCAATAAAATATAAAGGGAAAAAAGAACTTGCCCTGTAAAACATCATTCAAAAAGGTTTTTAAAATTTTCTGAGACAGGGTCTCACTGCATATCCCAGGCTGGCCTTGAACTAATGGTGATCTTCCTGCCTCAGCCTTCCCAGTGCTGCGACTGCATGAGTACACTATGACTGGCTTTTAAAAATTTTTATATTATGGTATGCTGTCTCTTCTTTGAAAGCTGCATGAGTCCCATGTAGAAAAAAAGAATGGGATCACTGTGGTATAAGGTGGCTGTGGAGTCACCTGGGACCCCGGGCATCCCTGGAGGACTGCTGCATGCTCACTTTATCCAGTAGTTTGGTACTTACTGTGAAAAACTCAGGAGGTACCATGATGGTTAAAGCTCTTAACTTTGGGTTTGAAGAAGCTAAGGTGGGATTCTGGCAGATTTCCTACTGAGTTGGAAGTTGGGTGTAGAGCTACAGGATTCCAGGCCTGCTATGTGCATTTGGCACTGGTTTCTTTATCCATTTTATCACCTGCCTCATATTTCTGGCCAGCATGCATTATATGCCACTCTTAAAAGGTTAAAGGCTGCAGTATCTTTCTCTCTCTCTCTCTCTCTCTCCCTCTCTCTCTCTCTCTCTCTCTCTCTCTCTCTCTCTCTCTCCTTCCTTTACAAAAGGCATCATGCTGGGATAGGCTCAACAGCAGATCTGTACTATAAACCTCAACTCAGAATAGCTCATAGTAGTACCATCAAATGAACTCCCTTCTCATAGAGGTCCAGGATCAATCTCATGGAAAAGTGATGTTATACTCAGGGTTTTTTGTTTGTTTGTTTGTTCATTTGTTTGTTTGC
This sequence comes from Dolichotis patagonum, assembly GCA_004027295.1. Classification (NCBI taxonomy): domain Eukaryota; kingdom Metazoa; phylum Chordata; class Mammalia; order Rodentia; family Caviidae; genus Dolichotis; species Dolichotis patagonum. Next base: position 36,913 of record PVJX010009875.1, read on the forward strand.
CTTTTTGAGACAGGTTTTCGCTATGCAACTCAGACTGGACTTGAACTCATTTTGTAGTCTAGGCTGGCCTCAAACTCACCATGATCCTCCTGCCTCAGCCTCTCAAGTGCTAAGATTACAGGTGTGCAGCACCACACCTGGCTACACATAGTATTCTTGCCAAACAGATAGAACTTATAGTGGGTGAGCTGCTGCCACAAGAGCTGCTTTGTCAGGTCTGATGGTGGGTCCACAGGACTTGGTCCATGTGTGGGCAGGGACATGGCATGTACTTTATGAGGTATGGTGTCAAAGAAGTAATAGAGACATGAGATGAGTGCGTGGACCAGTGGCACCTGCATATACTAGACATCCTCATAGGTCTTCACCACCTCAACCTAGGGCATTCACACAGAGATACAGCCAAATCATTTTTGATTGATCTTGCTAAGTCACTGAGTTGGCCAATATGATCATCTTGCCTCAGTATTCTAGAGTGCTGGGATTATAGGTAGGCACTCATATGCCTGGCAGGAAAGGATTTCTTAATGCATAAAAATATTTACCATTAAAGGAAAAAAGTAGGTAAACTTGAATGTATTAAACTTCAGAACTTGTATATTGCAAAAGAAAAACAGCTAAGGGAAAGGAAGAAAGATATAGCTTTCTAAGCATCTCCTTTAGAAAAAGAGAAAGCCAGGTATGGTGGTACATGCCTGTAATCCTTTTATATCATCTGTGCTATCTTCTGCTTTTTCATTGGCTCCAATCAATCATATGTTATTCTTCTTTGCATTGCCTAGCAGTTGCAGGATTTCATGGTCCCTTGCTATTTTTAAGAAACTTTTCTTTTCATGATTGCTAACTGCAAGCCTATTGTCTACATCTGAGATTCTGAAGAGATCTAAAGCTGAGATCTGAATGAGCCTCACATTGGTTCATTCTGCTGCAGATACTTTGAGTGGAATATCTATTCTCCTGGATATCCGCTTGAATCTGTTTTATAGATTCCATTTCTTTCCTATGTTGTACATGCAACATTTTCTTAAGCTCCTTTATGTTTTTTTTTTAATATGCATCTACTCTAGAGTCACTAAGCATGGTTTTCATTGTGCTCATTATGTCTGTAGTTATTTGAGAAGTTATTTCTGATTTGAGTTTTTCTAGAGCCTCATTCGTTTGCTTTGTTGTTACCACTTCGGAGAGGCCAGGTGGGAGGCTTACACATTGTCCTATCTCATTCCCCTGCTGTGTTTGCCTTTGGTGAACTGCATGTCTGAGGTTGCATCTTGTTTAAGTGTCTTTTCATTTTCTTTCTTTGTTTTTTGGTAGTTTAACTCCTGGGTTGATGCTTATAAATTATTGCTAGTATTTAGAGCCCTCAGGAAATAACAACTCCTCAGAGATGTCTTCCAGGTGTAGCTGGTTTTGGGGTTTTAAATCTGTTGCAATATCCTGCTTCTTAGAGAGAGAGAGAAAGAGACAGAGACAGAGAGAGAGAGACAAAGACAGAGAGATCTTTCCTCTTCAATTTGTTGGCAATGAGAAGTTGCTGCCTACTTGGCCCAGCCCCTGGTTCTTTGGCACTGTGCCACAGTATTTTCTATGGACCTTCAGCAATCTCAGTCTTGGAATACCAGAAAGAACATCCCCAACTAGTGCAGTTTTTCACATCCATTGATTCCTTCCACTGCTGCATTTCTCCATAGTGGCCTCTGGTGTTGCCAGAAGTCACCATGTGTCTGCAGGTTTGTACCCAGGAGGCTGAGAAAGGATGCCAAATTTGAGCCAAGCCTTGGCGTTTTAGAAACTTTAGAAAGACCCAGCCTCAAAATAAAATTTAGAAAAAGGTCTGGGAGTATATATTGCTCAGTACAAAGGCCCTGGGTTTAATCACAGTACTAAAAAGAAATTTTCTTTCTTTTTTTTTTTTTTTTTGGTGCCGGGGATCAAACTCATGACCTCACGCTTGCCAGGCAGGCGCTCAAGCCACTGAGCTAAATCCCCAGCCCCTAAAAAGAAATTTTAAAAAAGGAGTTTCCCAGAAACTGACACAGCAAGCTTTTTAACTGGGTCACATCTGTAACTAAATAAACCATTAGCAATGGTGATGGAATTAACTACCTTGGAGGGGCTGGAGATGTGGTTCAGTAGTGGTAGAGGCCTTACCTAGCATATGCATTATGACTGCAAAGGATCTAGGCAGATAGAAGGATACTTTCATTGGCTTTATACTTCTCATATAATCAAAGAGACAGGATTGGGTGTGGTGGTACACATCTGTAATTCCAACACTCCGACTGAGGCAGGAAGATCACTTTTGCCAGAAAAGTTGTCAGGTCTAAAGTTGTATTGACTTGTTATACAAAATGCTAAATACAAAAATATGTCATGCTACATGCTAAAGACAAAAATAAATTTTAACTGGGAATGATGGTACACAATTGTAATTCCAGCTCTGGAGAGGCTGAGGAAGGAAGATTGCAAATTTGAGCCAGCCTGAGCTACATAGCCAGAGTCTGTCTCAAAAAAAAATTCTTTTAGATGGATTAACAGGTTTGATATAAAAAATAAAAACTATGGAATATAAATTAGATTTATGTGTAAAAGTTCAAAATAGATTTCATATGAATGAGAACCATGCCTTTCTGTAGTCAAGTAGGAGAAGGGAAATTATGAAAGGGATTGTAAAGGCAAACACGTATCCCAACCACTGGTCTGTACTCAAGTCTCAGGTTCAGCAAAGCATAACAAGAAAAGCACACACACAAAGTTGAGAGTCTTGAATTTGACCTTAAAAAGAAAAACCTGGACACTAGTCTTATACCTACTGTTTTAGAGGGAAACTATATTGTTTACTTTTCTCTCATTGCCGAAACAAAATTCCTGATGCTCAAAATGAAGGAAGGAAAGGTTTAGTTAGCTTACAGTTTGAGGAAGTTTTAGACCATACTCAGCTGACTCCAAGGCAGGGTGGTACAGCTGAGGGGCAATTGTTCATGATGGCTACAGCAGAAGACAACAAAGTGACAAGAACAAAAGGGGCAAAAAGGAAGAGCAAGCCACTTTCCTTCCCTTATATTGTGTGCAAGCTACCTACCCCAGGGCAGGTGCAGCATTCACAGTACCAATCCTAGACAATGAACCAATCACAAACTCTAGATTCAGCCATCTTTGAAAGACCCACCTCCCATGACAGCATGAGTCTTTAGGGGGACATCCAGACCCAAACCATAATAGAAACCTTTCAGCTTTTCCCCATTTAATATGATAGTAATCATAGGTTTGTCATAAATGGCTTTTATCAGATTGAGATAAGATCTTTCTATACCAATTTTCTTTCTTCAGGTTTTTTGAAATTTCTTTTTAAAATCATGAATGGATATTGGATTTTGTCAAAGGCTTTTTCTGAATCTGTTGAAATGATCCTATGATTTTTGTCCTTGTTTCTGTTTCTGTGGTGAATTATATTTATTGATTTATGTATGCTGAAGCATCCTTGCATCCATGAGATGAAACTTACTTGGTCTTGGTGTATGATCTTCTTGATGATTTTTTTCATTCTGATTGACAGTATCTTGTTGGGGATTTTTCCAAAAAGAGATTGGCCAGTAGTTTTCTTTTTCTGTTGGGTCCTTATCTGATTTTGGAATCAGGTGAGTGCTGGTTTCCAGGAATGATTTTGGGAATGCTCTTTTCTTTTCAATTTCATGAAAACATTTGAGAAGTATTGGTGTTAGAGCTTCTTTGAAATTTTTGTAGAATTCAGCGGTGAATCATCAGGTCTTGTGCTTTAGTTAGTTGGTGATTTTGTCTTATTACTACTTCAATTTCATGATTATTGTGAGATTATCTTCTTGGCTCTATTTTGGTAATTCATTATTGTGTCTGGGAATCTATCCATTTCTGCTGGATTCTTCAATGTGCAGGATTTCCAAGTAGTTACTAATCTGAATTTTGGCAGTCTGTTGTGATGTTACCTTCGTCATTTCTAATTTCATTGGGTTGCAGTTTTGGGGTTTTTTTTGTTTTGTTTTTGTTTTCGTTTTTGTTTTGGTGCCGGGGATCAAACTCGCGCCTGCGCACTTGCAAGACAGGCACTTAACGCCTCTGAGCTAAATCCCCGACCTCTTTTTTTCTTTTTTGTGATAAAATTGGTTAAGGGTTCGTCTATTTTGTATCTTCTTTTTAAGAACCTGCTCTTCAATCCATGAATTCCTTACATTTTTAAGTCTCACTTTTATTAGTTTCTGATGAGGTCTTTATAATTTCCTTCTTTGTACTAGCTTTGAATTTTTCTTGTTTTTCTAGAAGTGTGAGGTATACCATTAAGATATTTGGCTTTAATGGGCCAGGGATTTAGCTCAGTGGCAAAAGAGCCTGCCTGGCAAGTGCCAGGTCGTGAGTTTGATTCTTGGGTACAAAAAAAAAAAAAAAAAAATTAGTTAAATCAATATTTAGGGCTGGAGATTTAGCTCAGTGGCTTAAGCACCTGTCCAGCAAGTACGAGGTGGTGAGTTCAATCCCCAGTACAAAAAAAAAAAAAAAAAAAGATATTTGGCTTTGCTCTGTTTTTCTGATGTGAATATTCACAGCTATAATTCTGAGAACTGCTTTTACTGTGTCTCATAGGTTCTGTTGTACAGTACTGGCATTATTGTTTTATATTAGGAAGTATTTAATTTCTTCTTCAAGTTCTTCAGTGATTGATTATTTGAGAGGATCTTGTTTAATCTATGTGTTTGCATAATTTCTGTGGCTTCACCATTGATTTCTAGTTTTCCTGCATTGTGAGCTGATAATGTGAATGGGATAATTTTTATTATTTGTATTTGCTTAAGCATGTTTTATGGGCTAGTGCATGATTTATTTTGGAGAAAGTTCCATTGTACAGTTGAGAAGAATGAGGATTCTGCTTATGTGGGCAGAATATTCTGTAGATATCTGTTACATCCATTAGTTCAAAAGTGTGATTCAAATCTGGTATTTCTTTGTTGGTGTGGATGTGTAGTTGATCTTCCAATTTCTGGCAGTGGGATTTTGAAGTTCCTCACAATAATCATGTTAATGTTTATCTGATGTTTTATGTCTGGTAGCATTTGTTTTGCAAAGTTGAGTGAACCAGGGTTCACTGCATATATATTTATAATTATTATCATCTCCTGTTGCAATGTTCCTTAACCAACACATAGTGACCTTTTTTGTATTTTCTGATTGGTTTTGGATTGAAGTTCACTTTGTCTGAAAATAAAATTGCTATTCCTGCTTATTTTAGGTCTTCCATTTGATGGCAGGTGGTTTTCCTTTTGTTACAATTAAGTGGGCCAAAACTAGTCCAGGTTCTTGTATACCACAAGGAAAGAATTTCCAGACATATACCTCGTATTATGTAGTAAGTAGCTACATTTACTGAAGATCATGAGACAGTAGCAATAGGAACAGACAGAACAGTGAATCAGGAAAAGAAAGGGGCTAGATAATTTAGGATTCCAGTATTTATAGGGTCAGACACAACTGATCTGAGGTCCCTCCCCCTGTCTCTCAACTTCCTCTAAATTTAAAACTGGATAATCACTGGGGTGGTGTTGTGCTTATGATTGAATGGAGAGTAAGGAAGTGGCTCATACAATTTCCCTGCCTTAAGGTAATGGCAAAATGGATAATCATTAGGATGGTGTGGTGTTTACAGTTGAACTGAGGGAAAGGAGTGACTCACTCAGGTACTTTTTTTCTAATTGTACGCCTATCATTTTTAATCTATGAAAGTCTTTTGGATTAAATATATTTCTTGTATACAGCATACAGTTTGATTTTATTTTTTAATCCAATCTGTCAGTCTATATCTTTTGATTGGGGAATTGAGACCATTCACATAGTCATTGCTGAGGAGCACTGACATAGTCCTGTCATGGAATTATCTTCAGGTTGCTGATTCCTTTTATTCCCTTATCCTTACTGATTACTCTACCAAGAATATTCATTCCATTAGTCCTTTTGGCATTGTTGGCTTCATTGTCTCTTTTGAGGATATCCTTGAGAATTTTTTGGAGTACTGGTTGGTGATCAAGAATTTCTTAAATTGCTCTTTGTCGTGGAAATAGCTTATTTCTCCATCAATTTTGAAAGGTTTTTTGTTTGTTTTGTTTTTTGAGATAGGGTCTTGCTTTGTGGTGCAGGCTGTCCTTGAATTCATTATGTCGCCCAGGCTGGCCTCAGATGGGTGGTAATCCTCCTGTCTCAGCCTCCCACGTGCTAGGATTGCAGACATGCACCACCACATCTGGCATGAAAGATATTTTTGCAAGATTGATCAGTCTGGATTGGAAGTTGTTTCCTTTTAGGTCTTGAAACTCTTTACTATAAACTCTCCTGATCATTATATCCTGTGTTAAGGAGTCTGCTATAATTCTAATAAGTTTATCTTTATAAGAAATTTGCTATTGTTTTCTAGCAGCTTTTAAATTTCTTTCTATCCTTGTGTTGGACTTTGGAGATTTTAACTTTGATGTGTCATGAAAAACTTTTTTTCTGATCATGGCTAATAGGAAATGTTTACTGGGGACTAGGGATAGTTGCTGAGGGACAGGAGGGGTCCCAAGTGGGTTGTCACTGAAGCCATTTGTCAGGGGTAACTTATACAGCAATGTTACATTGTGGGTACAACACGCATGGAGCCAACCAGTAGTAGTACAGTTAGAAACAAAGGAGCCGACTCACTAACAAAGGAGCCGACTCACTTCCTTCCCATCATTCAGCCGTAAATGCTACACCATCCTAAGACAGGGAAGTCATGTGAGCCACTTCCTTTCTCTCCATTCAACCGGAAGCCAAACACCACTTTAATGATTATCCACACTTAAACTCTGGAGGTCTTGCAGATTGCTGATGGCTGTGGGAGAGTGAGAGAGAGACCTTGGATCAATGGTGTCTGACTCTGTCCCTTTGTCTCTTCAAATTTGGTCATTTTCTCCTTTCCCCCTTGAGTCCTTTTTTCCTTTTCACCCTCTTTGCCCTTCTCCCTTTTCCTGCAGCTGTCTCATGATCTTCAGTAAGTGTAACTACTTACTACATGCTATCGTGTGTGTGCTTGGCAATGCTTTCCTTGTCATACACAAATATCTGGACTTTTGTGTGTGTGTGTGTGTGTGTGTGTGTCAGGGATCGAACTCATGACCTTGTGCTTGCCAGGCAGGTGCTTTGCCACTGAGCTATATCCCTGGCCCCAGATCTGGACTATTTTTGACCCACTCAGCTGTAGCATCTGGCAAGCCAGCCAGGAGGACTCTACCAAACCTCTGGAGCCCTCACCAGACTGGAGGTGTCAGTAACTCAGAGACCTTCAGAAACCCTGGCAGAGTGGGCAATCGCACAACCCAACCAACAAGGTAACTCCTTACTCTGTGGGGTACTCCTTGCTCTCTCTTACCCTTTCTGGGCAAAAAATAGATTCCTCAGAGGACAGGGCAGACCACTCACCACATGGGGAAGATTAGATTGTGGGACAAAAGTCTTCTGTCCTCATGGGACAGGAGGGGCCCTGCAGATCAGTAAGGCGTATATTTTGTTGTTGATCCACATAACTTACAAAATCTATCATGGGGGCTATGGCCATGGCTCAGTGGGGTTAGGCACAATCCCAGCAGAGTACAAGAAAACGCTGCAGGAGCAGGTGAGAAAGTCGCTGACAGGCAAATGTTTTGATGTGGCTGCCCACAGCAGGGGATCAGAAGATATGGACTTGGCCAGCCCAAGATGTCACTTTTCTCTGTGGAGTTCTTGGTAATTTGCCCTGAATATGGACAACTCTTTGTTTAGTGCCCAGAGTGTTTGTGTCTCCTCGTGGGTCACAGACTCATGTGGAGCACTTCCTTTCCATAGATTTTAGTAATTTTCCTTCTCTTCGGATTCTCCCTCCCCTCCTCAGCTTTCAGATATCAGAGTGTTCCATTTGTTTAGTTGTTGGTTCTGGATAAGTAAAAAAGGGGGTTAAGAGATACAGTGTCTTCTTCAAAGGGAAGAGAGGAACTGGCCATCTAAACCCTCTGCCACTGGTTTTTGGTGAGCCAGTGAGCGGAGGAGCCAGCTCTAGCTAACTCATTTACTCTGGGTCCTGGGACCCTGAATAGAGCTGTTGCTTCCTGCGGTAGTTTGCTGACACTGGCTTGCTCTCTGTTTTAGTTTTGTTGTGATAACTGTGGCTTTCAGTTTATACTGCTGTCTAAAAGGGCATAACACCTGGCTTTTATTTTGAGATTCTGTCCCCACAGGTGTATATTTTATGCTTAATGCAGTTTTTGAGTAGAATTTTCTCTAGGGATGGTTCTCATTCCATTTAATTGGCTAAGGGACATTCAGCCAGGGAGTCAGCCCACTTATGGGCTCTTCAATCAGAAGATGAGTTGTGTTTATAGGAGGAATCTCATGAGTACAAGGAAGTAGCAATGGTACTTGCTTGGGGCTGGAGGCATCCAGTCCCTAGGATCTCAACTTAATCAGATTAGACTGTGATGCCTTTGAAGGAATTCATCCTACTCAGGCAATAAAACTCCTGGGGGGAGGGGGGCTTAAAAGGAAACCCAGGTTAAACCCTTAGAAGAAAATGCCTTACCAGGTTAAACTCCTGGAGGAAAGTGTAGCCTGACCAGGTTAAAGCCCTGGGAGACTAAACCTAGATAATAATTTTTGCTCCTCCTGTATACAAATGAGAACAACCTCATCTACTTCTTCTGTACCCCCACTCAGATGTCTTCATAACCATTGGGACAAATCCCACACTAAGACCCTTCAAAAGAGATCACCTTGTAATCTGGTTTAATAACAAATGACCTATGTATCCACTTGGGGAAAATGAGATATGGCAATTCCTTGGCAGGCTGAAGTATAAAGCCATATTGTCTTTATGGCCTTCTCCCAGAGACCTGACCTCCACCCTCAAAGTCATCATCGCTCAAGTGCTGATGTTGTGCTCCCTCCTGTCGGCTCCTTTTCCCAGGCTACCTCCTCAATAACTTGTTCAGTCAGTACCCTCAGGAGATAAGGCAGTCTCCTGGGTCCACCCCATACTAGTCTGGGTCTACTTACCACAGGGCTTTAGACCAGGGAACCCTATATCTGAGCCTGCCGCTGTTCTACCCTTCAAACAGTGGCAAGCCCCACTGGTACAGTCAGTACGGTAGTTCCCTTTTCAGTTACGGTTATTCGACAGTGAAAAGAGAAGTTGGGTAGTTCTCTGAAGATCCTGAAAAGTATTCTGATAGTTTCCATACCCTAAAAATGGCTTTTGATCTGACATGGCAAGATTGCCCATTCATCCTCATTTCTTGTTCCACAACAATAAAAAGGCAAGGGTCTATAAAGGCTGCAAAGCAGGCCAGTCATGAAGCATTTGGAGCTTCACCCTCTGATAATCAGCTGACTGCAGCATTATTTGGAGCTCAGGAAGGGCTTGAGTAAAATTATAACACAGTGGGTGGAGAAGCTAAACAAAAGTTGTACATCAAGGTCATTTTAGCTGATATGTGGCAAGGGGGTCTCTGAACCTGTACATTATGATAAGCTCAGGTCTATTAATCAGGATCAAAATGAGAACCCAGTTGCTTTTTAGCCTCATTTTGAAGAGGCCCTCCATAAATACAACTAATTTAGACTCTGAGTTTAGGGGTCAGATTATTTTAAATCAGTACTGTATCAGTCAGTCAGTTCCAGATATTAGAAAAAGGTTCCAAAAACTGCAACTGGCCCCACAAACCAAAATAAGCCAGTCAGTCAATGAAGCTAATTTGGTATTCAATAACCATGAATACCAAATTAGAGGTACCAAAGTAGAGGACAGATGAGTACTCCATAAGGAAAGGACACACACAAATAAAAAAAAAATTTTTTTTGTTGTTGGGGGGATACCAGGGATCAAACTCACAAGCTTTTACCCATAAATTGACCACCCTTTGGGAATTTTCCTTAGGAATAGACCATTATCTCACTAAGGGTGGGCCATTCTCTCCCACCCATTAAGACTAACACTAAAACTAAAACTATATATTATCAAATTCCACAGATTTTCATCTCTCAAACCATAAAGAATCTCCAGTTCCCAAATGTACTCTCATTGCTTTGAGCAGCCTTACTGAATTCTTGAGTGCTTCCCTTATCAACTTCTAATAAATATTTCTCTTTCCTCTTTTACTAATGCATCTTGAAAATTCACTTTCCACAGTAGTAGTCAATGAACCTACATGCCTATTTTTTTTCCTTTCTTTTTTCTTTCGTCCTTCCTTTTTTTTTTTTTTTTTTTTTTTTTTTTTTTTTTTTTTTTGCAGTGTGGTGGGAGGCAGAGTCTCTCTATGTAGTGCTTTTAACACACTTTGTGGCCCAAATTGGCCTTGAACTCATGCTGATCCTCCTGCCTCAGCCTCTTGAGTATACACCCAGCTTCTGCATGCTTGTTTAGAGGAGTTTGTTAAATTTCTTATTTTGACCTCAGGGACCCTCAGACCCATCCCATAGTAAAGCCATCAGGAAAATATTGCCTGATACAAGATCTCATAACCCTACTAACCATTCCTTCTGCCATTAGAATACAGGAAATAATAAGTTTCATTCGCCTCTCAAGGATAAAACTCAAACCAACTAAGACACCAAAAGATAAAGAAGGACAATAAACTTCATACTCTTGTGAATCAATAAACAATGTCAAGTTTCTTTCCAGGAGAGAAAACACCAATCATTCTGTACCAGATGGATAAAATAGTTTGCCCCTTCTAAGTAGATTGTGTGTATAGGCTCACTACTGTCTTACTTACCACACTTACTAAAGTAATATTTGTGCTTGATTCATAAAAAGATCATGGCAAATGCATTGGAGTGTGCTCTAGTTTATAAACGATTGTCTTATGCATGCTTGTCTGGTTGTCTGTTCAATTTGTGGTAATGACCTATCACAAGAGCTACAGCTGTTTTGTTTGAGTTCAACAATTTGTTCTATTTTTTTTGCCTTTTTTTGGATTTCTATGGATAATGGTTTATATATGTTAAAATATTTATATCTGCAACTGAAGTTGGCTTATAGATAAAATAAGTGTCATTAGAGGTAAGGATATGCTTCCATCCAGGTTTCCAACCAATCAAACTGATATCAAGACTGATTTTACAAGTGTAATGCCTATTGTCTGTGTACAATAATTTTGGAATATTTCATTGGTCAAAATAATGTGTTAATTGTTATTATACAGTTCTCAGGTCATCTAAAAACAAAAATATTCTGTTCAGATAACTAAATAGGGATCCCTTGGGTTTGACAAAACTGCTGGACAAACTCCCCTTGGTGAATAAAAGAGCAGCTGCTTAGAGATATGTATTCCAGTCTTTATTCACTAATGGGAACACCAATAATTTCCATAACTTTATGGGATACACACTCCAACAGGCTAATATGTCTACATTGGTTATCATCAAAAAGTTAAGTTTTCTGTAGGTAAGACAATAAGGTTTTCTTATTACAGGATACTCTTGGTGCAAAACTAAATTAAGAGACAAAGGTTTTTGTGGGAACCACTTATACTGATTCAAAGCTCATGGGCATCTAAGGGCATCTGAGGATGTGACCTTGCTGTCTAGTGCAAGCACACAGTATATAACCAGGACTTAGTGGACAAAAACAGGCATGCACTGGTTACAGCACTATATAGGAATATAAATGTGTGATTGAAAGGTTCTTGCCCTTGTATAAATTACTGTACAGTTATGGCAGTGGTCTAATGTGGTGGAAGGCCAAAGCAGAAACTTACCACTTCCTGCTTCTTCTTCAGCCCTAATTGTTACTCCCCTTCCTGTTTGCATGCACAGAGAATTCCAATCAGTTCCTCACACGTCATAAATATCTGCCCCAGGAGCCACTTCAATCAGAGGTCATACAACCCTCTGCCTCTATATATGGTTGAAGGAGACAGCCCAGCCACCATGGGTTGTGTGCTCCTTCCCATGTCCTCAACTCAATAAAACTGTTCATTTTGTACTTTTGCTTCTCTGTTGCTCCAGAATACTCTAACAGTGATAACTTGTGTAAGAATTATACAATAAAGATACAGGCTACCCTGACACTTCTGTGGTCTTGCACTCTGCTTTGCTCCATGTTGCCTGCTGTTCTTGCTGATGTCTTGCACATGTGCATGCTTTAACCTGGGAACCTCACCTGCAGAAATCTCCCTTGGGCTCCCCAAGTGGGCCAACAGTTTCCATATAGCTGTGACACTCATTGTTACTGATTTCATGGTGTACTAAATGCATTTGTGCTTTTTTAGGTGTACAGGTCTTCAAAGATGTAAAACTAGGGTATTTACAATGATAAACCTGTCTTTTAGACTCAGATGTTTGCCTTTCTCTTGCTTGTGTTCCAGATACTTTTGAAAAGAGGTGCATGTCAACATGAGACCACAATATATGGTTTGATATACAGTAAATATCCGCTATTTGCAACAACATGCCATCATTAACAACAGAAAATAATTCAGCAATAATAGCATAGGGCTAACTAAATATCTGAAGTTTAATAAAAAGCTTTGCACACTGGCAGTATCATAACCAGTGAGGTTTATCCACTTAGCATGATTATTGCTAAGTAAAGTTTAATGAAGTGTAATAGCAATACTAATAAAGATGAAGTGGGTGAGAAATAGGAGAATGAAAGAGGTAAAATTTGAAAAATAAATAATAAAAAGGGGGGAAATGAGATAAAGGATCTTTTTAAGGATTACATGAAAATCAAAAGAATTTGATAAAAGTAACAGAAAAGAATAAACAGCAAAATAAAAAAAGGAATAAAAACCCTAGTCCCCTCAAAAATATGTAGAAGGGTAAAAGAATGAAAGAAAAGAAAAAGAAAGTTTCCTCCATTCTTTTGAGTAGTTTTTTCCCAGGGTCTACAGTATGAGAGCCCACCAGGTACAGCAGAGGGATAGTGAATCACATGGAAGATCAATTTTGTTTCCACACTCGTATTTTCCTGTGTGAATGCTGGATCCTGCCCTGCCTTTCTCCATAAATGATGTTCACCCTGTTCCAGTCGCCACTGTGTCAGCTCCAGTTTCTGTGTTCCCCTTTGTACCCCAAGTCCGAGCTTTCTCTACCTACCTTTACAGCCTGTGGGTTTATGAGGTGCCCTCCCCCCATCCAGAGACGCCTCTGTCTGTATCCCCATGGCTGGGACAACCATCCAAGTTCAGCCATATCCCTGCTCCCCTTGGTAGATGGGTAAGCGAACAGGCCGTTGAATTCTGTGCTGGATGTAGGCAGCAGGGAGGGCTCCAAGCTGACCACCAGACTTAATGCAGCACTTAGCACAGCACTCTCTAAAAGCCACACACAACTGGCCTGGCTCCTCAGCACGGAGGGCAGGGCCCCTGTGCCTTTCTGCGCCAGGGCTTAAACTTCTCGCAGAGGGGTCTGTGTCTAGCCTGTGCTCTCCACAACTGTCCCTTTTGGCCACTTCTCACCCAGTCCCTGTGATAGTGACACCAGAAATTCTGAAGTGTATTTGTTTTGTGGTTCAGTCTTAATGAGTTAACTCCTTTCTCAAATGGCTCCGGAGAAAACTGTCTCCAATTGGGTGCTGCACTGGAGTTCTTCTCCAACTGCAGCCTGCCTGGTGGAGAGTCACTTTCAAAGTAAAACTGTTTTTGCAGTTTACAAAAGCTGTGGGTTTTTCTTGGGGCTTGCACTGCCAGCCTCATCTCTACTCCACCATTCTCAGGAAAAACAATGTATGTATTTTTAAAAGTGTGTATTCAGAGGCAGGAATTATTCCCTTTCCACTGTCATAGAAGTTTGTTAGGTCAGTTGCTGTATCACCTTATCTGAGGAGAAGGAGAGAAGGGACTACAGAGTACCTACTCTTTATGGCTGAGATTTATCCTCTATGAGATTTATAAGGAAGAACCAAACAGGGAATCACTGAAATTATTAAGTGATTTTACCTTATTATGAACTATTAAGTAGTACATCATAGCAGTCTAAATAGGCCCGCTGGATTACTGATGCAAATCAGATTATTTATAAAAATGAAGATACTCACTTCATCCAAGCATGATGACTCACACTTGCAATCCCAGCACTCTAGGAGACGGAGGCAGAAAGACCATCAATTCAAGCCCAGTCTCTGCCTGGATTTTTTTTAAGGAGGAGGTTGCTGAGGGATAGCTCAGTGCAAAGGCTCTGAGTTCAAGCCTCGATACTGGAAAAAAGACATATGTTTCATTTTTTCTTACTCATGTCACATCATTATATTTGAAAAGAATTTTTCATGAACTACATCAAAGTTAAAAACCTTTGTGTATCAAAGACACTCTTAAAAGTGGAAAGGCGACCCACAGAATGAGAGACATCTGATAAGATGTTGAATTTTTATTATCGTTGGTGAATAGTTGGAGGTCTTTATATATTCTGTACATCAGCTTTTTTTGTTGTTGTTAGTGCTAGGGACCAAAACAGATCTCTAAGCATCTCATGCATGCTGGACAAATACTCTGTCACAAAGCTACATTTACAGCCCTGTAGAGGATGCCCCTAATTTACAAACAAGTTCTGTTCTGTGAGAAATTTCCTAAGTCAGTCTGGTTTCTGAATCCACAAAGTGAGTCTTATACAGCACATCTGTGAAAGTTCACAACTCAAATGTTTGTAAGTTAGTGACTTACTGTACATTAATCTCTTAAGCAAAGGACTTGAATAGATATTTCTGCAAAGAAGATATCCAAACGGCCAGTAAGAATATGGAAAGATGCCCAACATCACTAATCATCAGAGAAATGCCAATCAAAACCACAATAAAGTCAGCTATTGCAGTGAAAATCTGTGATCTCAGCACTCTAGCAGGCTGTGAAAGGAGGATTTCAAGTTCAAGCCCAGCGTGGGCAACTTAATAGACTTTATCTAGAAAGAAAAATGGGAAGGAAGGGAGGGAGAGAGGGAGGGGAAAAAAGGGAGGGATGAATGAATGGTACTGGGGACAGAGCTCCATGAGAAGGCCATGGGTGCAATCTCCTGAACTGAAAACAAACCAGTAAGAAACCATGTACTTCCCACCCACAGAATGTATATTATAAAAAACAAAAAATAGCAAGGCCCTCAGCTTATCCTAAGGGTAAGGATGTGGAGAATTTCTCCACATGGCAAGGATGTGGAGAAACTCCAATGTTTGTGCACTGTTGCTGGGAATGTAACATGGTGCAACCACTGTAGAAAATAGTATGGCATGCCGGGGATTTAGCTCAGTGGTGTAAGTGCCTGCTTGGCACTTACAATCCTCGGCACCAAAAAAAAAAAAAAAAAAAAAAAAAGAGAAAATAGTATGGCAGGTCCTCCAAAAGATAAAAGTAGAATTACCATGTGACCAAGTAATTCTGTTCCATTGGTGTGTGTATCCAAAATAATTGCTTAAGTGCCTGTCTGGCAAGCGCAAGGTTGTGAGTTTGATCCCCAGACCAAAAAACAAAAAACAAAAAGAACAAAATAATTGAAAACAGAAACTTAAACAACTATTTGTACACCAATATTCTTAGCAGCATTATTCATAATAGGCAAAAAGTAGAAGCAGTATAGTGTTCATCAGTGGAAGAATGGATAAAAAAATGTGCTATGAACTTCTGTATAGATGAACCCAGAGGATGCCACATTAAGTGAAATAAGTCAGACACAAAAGAACAAATACTATATGTTTTCCTTTATATCAGGTTCCAAGAATGGCCAAATTCGGGCTGGGGATTTAGCTCAGTGGCTTAAGTGCCTGCCTGGCAAGCGCAAGGTCATGAGTTCGATCCCCAGTACCAAAAAAACAAAACAAAACAAAAAAAGAATGGCCAAATTCAGAAAGTAGAATGATGGGTGCCTGTAAGTGAGGAAAGGAAGCAAAGGGAGTTATTGTTAGCAGGTACAGGCTTTCAGTTTGGGAACATGGGAAAAAGCTCTGGAAATCAATAGTGATGATGATTATACAACAGTGTGGATGCACTTAATCTTACTAAGCTATACACCTACAATGATTCAATGGTAGCTTTTGTGTTCTCTCTCTGTCTTGCTCTCTACACACACACACACACACACACACACACACACACACACACACACACAGTAGCATTGCTGGGGACTGGACATTAAACCTAGGGTCTTCACACCAACCTACATCCCCAGTCTTTAATTTTTTTTTTTTTTTTTTTTGTGGTACCGGGGATTAGGGTTAGCTTGCCAGGCAGGTGTTTACACCGCTGAGCCAAATCCCTGGCCCTCCAGTCTTTACATTTTAAAAAAAAATTTTCAGGCAGCATTGCATTGAATTGCCCAGGCTAAATTTAAATTTGCAGTCCTTCTGCCTTAATCTCCCAGAGTGTTGGGGTTACAGATGGGCACCACCGCAGCTGGATCTTACTATAATTTTTAAAATTAGCTTTCCTTTTCTGACATGGCATAGTACATTTGTGTGTTGTTACTCCTCTCTCGGAGTAATGTTTCTGACATCCATGCATGGTTTCTGGAATTTTAATTATGATTTTAGGTAATAAACTTTTTATTGTAATTAAAGCATAGTGCCACTAGATGTCATGTTTTAGTAAAAAAAAAAAAAACTAGTCCAGTTTCCATCAATAACTAGTAAATGGCAGAGCAACAGAAAAATGCACCCAACAGTTGCATTAGCTATACAAATAGTTTTTTGAGAGACAGTTTTCATATGTGCAATGTATTAATTAGAGACTATTGGTTATGAAACATTTGTTAGCATTTTTTAGATTCCTAGGTATAAGTTGATTTTCAATATTAGTTGAACTAGAAAAAAAAAGGTACAATTACCTTGTAAGTAATAGAAGTGAAATCCAAAGCAGTAAAGATCATTGATCACTGAAAATCAGATGATTTGTTACATTATTGCTGAATGATGTGTGACCGTGAGCAAATCATTTTTTACTAACCCATGAGGATGGTAAATGTTTCCTTTCTTAAGCCAATATTCATTAGTATATATTTAATATATACCATTATATATTTATACAAAGGATGATTGAAAGATACAGTGAATGTTCAAATTTTAAAAAAACTTATTACAGAAAGAGATACATTGCTATGTGTTTGAAGTGAGAGAGGGTATTTTGAGAGGGATTAATAGCAAAGTGGCTTTTATGGTAATTTTTTTTTTTTCTTGGTACCAGGGATGGAACTCATGATCTAGCACTTGCCAGGAAGGTGCTTATGCCGCTGAGCTAAATCCCCAGCCCTTGGTGATACATTTTTTAAAATTTAAACTTTCACTATGTTTTATGGTCACACCAAATTGATTCAATGTTTATGACAGTTTCTGTCAAATAAAAACATTACAGTGTTCCCATTCACCTTACTCACCAGATCTGGCATCATGCAACTTCTGGCTTTTCCCCAAAGTCAAAATGATCATGAAAGGCAATTATTTCAAATCAATTCTGGACATCAAAGTGGCCACAACAGCATAAATAAAGACACTTAGCAAACAGGACTTCAAGAACTGTTTCAAAAAGTGGGAAGAAATGGGATTTCTGTATTTTCATACAATATATTTCTGAAATATATTTTTTATTACTGAGCTCCCATTGGTACTATATTTGAACAATTATAATTCGATTACTACTTTTTTTTTGTACTGGGTATTGAACTCAGGACCTCATGCTTGTCAGGCAGGTGCTGTGCCACTGAGTTATATCCCTAGCCCTTGATTACTACAATTAAAACCAAAGTACTGCCAGGTGTGATGGTGCACACCTATAATTCCAGTAGTCAGTAGGCTGAGACAGGAGGATTGCTGTGAGTTCAAAGCCAGCCTGGGCTACATAGCGAGACCCTGTCTCAAAAAACCCTAAATAAGTAAGTAAATAAATAAAACCAAAATACTTTAGAATTAGAAGACTATGAGGTATGATAAAAAATACAGTGTCAAAAGTTTTTAAAATGTATTTCAGTAAAAGACAAATTGCCCTGATCCTTCCCAAAATACTTTCCTTCACCTTGAACACAATTTCAAGCCAACCTGAACTAAATAGTGAGAACCTGTCTCAAAAATAAAAACAAAATAGTAAGAGGTGTGAACTTTATGTGTGAGTGTTGTGCTGGGGACAGACTGAATCCTGGGCATTGCATGTGCTAGGCAAAGTTTTCTTCTGCTGTGCTACACCCATAGCCCCTTGGTATGAATTTTTGAAATTAAAAGATCTTATTTAGTACGGAGAACATTTTTTTTTTTAAATTTTGGTACCGGGGATAGAACTCACAAGGGGAGAACATTTTTAAAAAGATGTTGGAATATGTTTAAGTCGTTAAAAAATGACTTTGATTAAATATAAAATTTTGAAGATTCAAAAACACATTAATTCTTAAATGTTATACCATTTGAATTACCTTTCAACTGTAACATAAATAATATTAAAACCTTTACTTCAGTTCGGTGTGGTGGCCCATGCCTGTAATCCCAGCTATTCAGGAGGCTGAAGCTGGAGGATCACATGTACGAGGTGAGCCTGAACAATTTATCAAGATCCTAGCTTGATAAATTGGGAATGTAGATTGGTGATAGAGTGCTTCCCCCAGAATGCTCTAAGGCCCTGGGTTCAACCTCCAACTTGGTGGGGGGATCGAACCCAATTTAATTTTTGAAAGACATTTGTAATATTTAAAATAATCAAAAGCTCAAATATCCAGTCATGGGTGAATTGCTAGACACTATGATATGTTAAAAAACTAGGGCATCATATTTTTATTAGCAGTACTAGTTATTAGAATTGTTATTAGGATAAGAAAGATTGAAATGATAGGTGAAAATATAGCACTTGTAGTATGAAAAACAAAGACTGAAAATAGCGTAATTGTGTGAAGTGCTTAAGAATACTGTTTATTTAATGCTTTTATTTTATTTAAACATAGATCTTTCTAACTTTTATTGTTTGATGATTAAATGTGTAAATGGAAAGTTTTGTTAACATTTGCAGTGGAATCAAAATACGTACAAGGTACATATTTCATGTTACAGGCTGCTCCTAGCATTGGTGTGTGTGTGTGTTGGGAATTCAGGGTGAGAAGGCTGGGAGTGGCATCGTGAGGGAGGACCCTTCTGTCCCACAGTAACACATTCATTCACAGGGAATGGGCTACAACAGACTCAGGCCTCATGCAGTCGCTCCCTCTACCCTAATAAGGCTCCACCACCTCTTCCAGAACTCGGTAAGTTCAAAGCGCAGTAAAAGTGCACGTTTCTAAGTATTAATACGGAATAATCTGGAGGGTGGAGACTGGAGGGGGCGAAGGTAGCAATTATCAGGCATTATTTTGCTATGGTGTTTGCATGGGGAAGAAAAAATCTCAATGCACAAATGACTTCAAAATAATTATTTAAGCGACAAGCTGTTTCCCCTAGGAAAGCTCTCTGGAGGCGCCCCTCGAAGCCTGCTGCTGCCCACTGGGGAAATAAAGCAGGTTCTGAAGATCTGGAAGGGATTTCAGAGGTGTCTGCGCTGAGCGAAGGCCAGCGCCTGCCTCGGTCAGCAGCTCTCTACTTGCGTCCGCAGATCAGGGACGCGCTTCGCCTCGAACCGCCTCCAGAAGCACCCTGGGACCCTAGCAGAGTGCCGGGCGGACACCGTCGGCCATGGCTCCTCTGAGGCTACGCGCGACGCCCTCGCTTCTGCTCCTGTTGGGCGGCTGCCTGCTCGCGGCTGGCGCGAGGGACAAAGCGGCGGCGAACAGCGCAGTGCAGCGGGCTCCGGGCCCTGGGAGCCGCTCCTCGGGGCGCTTCGTGAGCCCGGAGCAGCACGCGTGTAGTTGGCAACTCCTGCTGCCCGCCCCGGGGGCCGCGGCGGGCGGCGAAGTGGGGCTGCGCTGCCGGGGCCCGGACGGCGCGCGCCACGAGTGCGCCTACCGCGGGGAGCCCGCGCGCTGCGTCGCCTACGGGGCCCGCCGCGCGCACTACTGGAAGCAGGTGCTGGGCGCCCTGCGCCGGAAGCCGCGGCCGTGCCACGACCCCGCGCCGCTGCGGGCGCGCCTGTGCGCGGGCAGGCAGGGCCGTGACGCCGAGCTGCGCCTCGTGCCCCACGCGGCCCCGTCCCCCGGCCCGGCCGCCCACGATGTTTCCGAGGAGCCGGGGCGCAGGGCCGGGAGCCGGGGAAGGCCCCTGAGCCCGCTGCCCAAGGAGAGAACCTCTGAGAAAAAGGCCAAAGCGGGCAGGAGGAAGGCGGCCTCAGAGCCGGGGGAGGAGAGACCCGTGGGGACCGGGCCCGACCCGGACGGGCTGGACGGGAACGCGGCGCTCGCGGAGACCTACTGTGCCGAGAGGTGGCACTCGGTCTGCAACTTCTTCCTCACTTTCTGGAACGGCTGACAGGCCTACGGGCCCGGGGAAGGATCCCGGCGGGCGCCAGGGAGGAGGGGTCGGCGCGTCCGGGGCGGGGACGGCCTAGGGCTTTTGGGGCCGAGGGCTCCCTGGGTGCAGTGAGGAGCCGAGAGCGAGAACGGGGCGCGGGGCGGGCGGGGCTCTCTGTTCTAAAGGTAGAAGGAATAATGGGAACAAAAATAGGCAAACATTAAATTTGCAAAAACTGTAGATTGGTACCGAGGGACGTCGAGAAGAGGGGAATGCCTGTAGCGATGGGAATCTCGTCGGAAGCGGGATACAGTGTATATTAACATTGATATTAAAATGTCATCCTAAGTAATAAATAACCTGAGCCAGGCTGAATTGTTCACTGTCTTACCTGTTCTACTGATAAGACTTAAGGGAGACTTGGTGTCACAGATGACTTCTGTGGGAACATAACTTTCTATGGCCTCATGAATCAAGACTGCCTTCAAGAAAAGATTTTCAGGATGATTGCCTTTCAGTTCTCTTACAAGCGCTTTTTTTTTTGTTTTAATGAAATCATGCCAGAAACCTCCTATGAACCATGCAAATTCAGAAGTGAATTGCAGAAATTGAATACTCTATTAATCTTAAAAAAATTTTTTTTGGTAAACAAATCTTATACTTAACTATCCTTTTAAAAACAGCTAAAATATGTGTCATTCATTTTGACCATTCTATCTCTTTATTTAATGTATCTCACCTTTAGTGTGATGGGATAATCAACTTTGCACTTGTTAGTTACTCCATAAAAACTTTGTCTAGATTTAGAGAACAAGCAAAGCAATGGAAATTCCACCTGCATTTTTAGCTTCTTCCGAATGCATTTTGAATTAAGTTCTTAACACATCTTGAATTGTTGGGAAGTAAACCACGAAGATTGTGTAGGTAAAAGTGATACTCGGGCAGCTATTGGACTGCATGGGGTTTTCTTATTTATATCTCTTTTCCTTCCTGTTGGCTACTCCCTCCTTTCCTTCCTGGCCCTTTCATCCCTCTTCCAATTTGGATTCGTTGTCCGCATTGAAAAATTGGATACTTTTGTACAAAGATCCTGATTTCTGGTTCTTTGTGAAAATTGCAAGGTCTGGCAACACTGGATCTATCTTTCCCTTGTAATTATTTGCTGGCTGTTGGCTCTTTAGGTGTGTTTTCTAGAATTCACTATCATTCCTGCATCTTAAAGTTGTCAATCAACTTTATTAACTTATGTTATCAGCCTGAGCCCACCAGACATTTAAACCCACTAGGTATAAATGTTTTACCTTTTTCCTGACCTTCTGTTCTCATCACCTCCCCTTCTAACGAAGTGGTAAATGCAACAATCTTGATTTTTTTCCTCTTTGACCTGCCTCCAGGAAATGTGAAATACTTGATACTTATTCTGTACATTCTTGTCTCACACCATCACAAGACAGGTTGTACATAGTTTGTGGAAATGCCTGTCATAGTCTGAGTAACACTGACCCTTAGATTAAATTCATCACAGACAAGGAGAAACAGCTCAGGGTACCTGGAAACCACTCCCCAAGGATATGGGCCAATATATACTTTCTGTAAAAGACTGGCAAAACACAGTGCCATCAGAATGAGCATTGAAAATGAAACTACACTGCCTAGAACTATGGCTAGGATCATGGCTTTACTTCTGTTTGTAAGAACTGTGAATTCCTTCCTGTTCTCTCTTATTTATTTTTCTTTTTTTTTTTTTTTTTTTTTTTTGTCTTTTTGAGACAGGGTCTCACTCTGCAATTCAGGCTGCCTTGAGCTCACTTTGTAGCCCAGAGTGATCTTGAACTTGCTTCAATCCTCTTGTCTCAGCCTCCCAAGTACTGGGGTGACAGGAGTGCACCACCACGCCTGGCCTTTTAAAGAGGATAAAACCAAGGAAAATAAAACAATAAAACCAATAAAAAAATCAGTAAAGTACAGAACTTCAAAACCTTATGAAACCAATAGTAGTTACCATAATGCCTTTTGTTGTCTTCAAAATAGCTGCAGATACTTTTGGACATA
>PVJX010009876.1:0-59258 GCA_004027295.1 Dolichotis patagonum
TCTTTTCTTTGCTCTCCAAATCTCCCTCTTTCTTCCTCTCTTCCTCCCTCAGCTTCTTAGATGCTATGCTTTAAGCACATTTTCTTCTGCTATGGCCCCTCCCATTCTATTTCTATGTTGGAGCCAGCAACCATGGAATAAAAAAATGTGAACCAAAATAATCCTCTACTCTTTCAAATTATAGATGTTGGGCACTGTGTTCTGGAGATGAGAATGTGACTGATTTATGTGACTTATTTAAATCTGCTTCCAATCTTGAAAGTGTGCAGTTCAGGTGTACTGCAGGTGGGGCTACAGTTTTATCAGTCTTGACTGATGAAATATGTTCACATTCCCTCACATTATTGGCAGAATTCATCTCTTAGCAGTTGTATTATTAACGTCCCTATTTTCTATTCCTAGAAGCTATCTATTCCAACAAGATGCCTGCAATTTCTCATAGCTCTTTTAATAGATTCTTTCATATCATTGTAGCTTATTTCTTCAAAGTCAGCAAGGATGACTCTTTAATTTCATTCTGCTAAGACAGACATATATAATAAATGACCATCAACAGAAGTGACATCTCATCACATTTGCTATAGCCTATTATTGGAAGTAAGCCACAGGCCACACTCATACTCAAAAAGAGGGGATGACACAACTACAAAAAAATGGGAATCAAGAGGCCTACATACAAGCTCGCTCACTCTCTCTCTTCCTCTCTCCCTTTCTGCTTTATCTCTGTCTCTGTCTCTTTGTCTGCTTAAACATACAAGCATCTGAAACTTGTTATTACTCCATAACAAATTACTTTGAATGAGCTGCTTAAAATACATGCATTATTCAAGATTCTGTGGGTCAAGCTATGACATGATATTCCTGCTCTAGGTACATGACAAAAGTCAAGACTCAGGGCTCTCTTAAGCTCCTTTAGGTCACTCACAAAATTTAGTTTCCTGTTCTTGTAAGACTGATGTCTCTGTTGCCTTGCTATCGAATGGAATTTTGCTCTTCACCTAGGAGAGACCCATCGTTAGTTTGCTTGTTGCCAAAACACTATACCCTAAATCGTAATTTCAAACAGGTTATATTGTTGAAATTGTTGGTTTCAGTCCATGATCTACTGACTCCAAGACAGAATCTTCCTGGCAGTAAATCACAGAGGAACAAAGCTGCTCAGTTCCTGGTGTTTGGGAAGCAGAGA
Source organism: Dolichotis patagonum (assembly GCA_004027295.1). NCBI lineage: Eukaryota > Metazoa > Chordata > Mammalia > Rodentia > Caviidae > Dolichotis > Dolichotis patagonum. The sequence goes on from PVJX010009876.1 coordinate 1,187, forward strand.
ATAGAAAGAAAGCCAGAGCAGAAGACAGGAACCTGCAGGGCAGCAGCCCTCCTTGGCCTGCCAGACACACCCAGGGGGTCCTCTGCCATCCCCTGGGGTAGAACCCAAGTAGCGTAAAACTCCACGCTCTAACCACCACAGCTATGATGTTGCCTTCTGCAGTTTAGGAATTACTTACTCAAGGTCAGGGGAGTGTGTTTAATTTAATGAATCTCTGACCTTTTCAGTCACCACCTTCTATAGCCAGATTTAAAGAGTTCATATTATCAGGCACAGCCCATATAAAAAAATCAACCTTAGTTACATTTCCAGAAATGCTTTTCCATATGTTAGAGTTTATGCCATCACAACCACAGATTCCAATTTCTTCCTCAAGGACAGAGAATTACACAAGGCAGACAGGCAGATATCTCAAGACATGTTTGTTTGCTTTTTTTTTTTTTTCTTCAGTACTGGGAATTGAACCCAAGGCCTCTGTGAAACCAAGCAATATCAACAACAAATTTTTTTTATTTTTAAGACAGGGTCTAGATAAGTCACTCAGTTGCCTGCATTGGATTACATTGGAGAGCCTCCTGCTTTATTCTGCCAGAGTGCTAGGATTAGAGCAGTGCCTTAGCTCACAAACTTAATTTGTGGTATAATTTTGGAAAAGTGGTCACATTCATGTTCATTGTTCATCATCCATTGCAGAATTTGAAAACAAAAACAAACTTTTGCTAATGCTTCTGTTTGCAAACAGAAGCATTCATGAACCAGGAGGGTTACCACAGTGTAAGCATGAGCTGCCATACAAGGCTCAGAAACCATTTTAGAATTCAGAGTGCAGGACAAAAATAAAAATAGCATCATGAATTTCCTTAAAAATCTTAGAACTTACTTTGTTAAAACAAAGGAGTTTTAAAGTTAGAAGATACAGCTTACTACAGAAATTGTATCCTTTATACTATTATTAGGAGGAAATTTTTATGTATTTTTTGCAGTCTTCAATTTTTTTTTAATTTTCACAGTGCAAATTGTAAATATAATTATTAAAACACTGAAGTTAATGTCATATGGTTCATTTAAGAAAAGAATTTTTCCCATTGATCAGTGACTATGAAGAACAGAACAGTAAATGATAGATTTTGTAACCTGTAAATGTCTTGATGATGTTCAATGCTAAAAAGACAAAATATCTGCCCTTACATTACAAATATAGAATATATTTAAAAAACGAAACAGCAAAAGACTAGACTAGATGGCAAGAGGTAGAGCTCATATTCTGGGGGCCTAGGAAGGCTGGACGTAGGATTTGGTTTTCTTAGAAATAAAACTATAAATTTAAACCACGTGGATATGAATTCTAATAATATTATATAATTTTACTGTTCCAAAATTAAGTAACTACAAGGCCAGAAGTTTCTCTCCAATATTGCTACTATAATTGAAAAATTTTACGAGTAAAAAGCAATCTCTTAGCCAACTGTGGTTGCACATGCTTGTAATCCCAGCACTCAGGTGGCTGAGGCAAGAGTATCATTGCAAATTTGAGACCAGCAAGGGCTAAAAAGTGAGATCAAAGCCAGCCTGAACTACATAGAGAGACTCTGTCTCACAAAGACAAAAATAAAAGCAATCTCTTTATTTAGAACTTCTCTTGCACCTGACTTCCAAATTTTATCCTTATTTTTCATAAAATCTCTATTTAATGTTAATTTTCTATTTCTGCATACAAATTAAGAAAATTATAACAATATATGACACACATAAAAATATAGCATTAACCTCTTAAATATATTTATAAACAGTCTACTATCCTAATTAATGAGATATTTATATTTGTTTAATTATACTAGAAGTATATTTGAATCAAATCACTCAACACTTATTTCAGTAAACATTTTCTTACAGGATCTTGAAATATGCATATTAAGAAATACTGCAAACTAAAATAAGCATTTCAAAATTAAATGAATCATTTATTTCTTTCCCTAATTGTCATAATTCTTGAATGTTTATGATGTGTTTTTTTGTTTGTTTTGCTTGTATTACATGTACCTTTTCTAGTATCAGGAACTTTTATTCCTTAACATGTCATACTATTTTGTACCTTTTATTTTCTTCATTTGATGAAAAAGAAAATCATTTGTCTCTTTTTCTCAAGACTAAAAGATGGATCTCCATCACACAGGTTAACAAAGATCGGGATTGATGCCTGTCTTCACTGTCACAACCTAGAACATTTCTCAGTGGGATTTCTAGGCACTATTGATTCAATTACAGAGCAGTGTGGAACACTTTTGACTGAGTTTTCTATGGAATCAATAGTTGACTCTACCCAGGCCCAGTGGGATTTCCACAGTCCTGATTTTTGAGTCTGTGTTTGGTTTCTTGATCTTCATAGACTCTATTTTTCACAAAACTTTCATTTCAAAGTAAAATGCTTATCATTTTATACAAACAATAAAAGTTTTACATTTTGTCAAAAGCATGCAGCTGAGCTCAAGAATCATTTTGGAGCTTACAGTTTGCTCATATTGTGAGATACAAGAAAAGCATACTCCTTCAGTTCTAATGCCCATGTGCAATTGTTTATGGAAAAAGGAAGCAGATTTGCAGAATTTCTACTAATTTAAAAAATGCATTCTTCAATTTGAGCAAGTGGCAAAATTAGAACAACAGAACAAAACTATCAGATTTTTTTTTTGAGACAGGGTCTCCCCAAGTAGTTCAGGATGACCTCTGAACTCATTTATGTAGCCCAGGATGACCTCAAAACCACTGGGATCCTCCTGCCTCACTCACCATTACAGGCATGCACCACCAGACCTGGCCAAGAACTGTCAGACTTCAAGGAATGAGATGTAGAGTAGCAATAACATCAGTGTGTGCCTCTTTTGGATACCATGTGGCTTGTGTTCAAGAGTCTGCATCTTGATTTAGGGCTTTTGGCATTTGTAAAAGAATTTATTGGTACGTTTGCAGTATATAAGGATTGCATTCATTGTGAGGAATAGGTACATACACATAATGCATTTCAATTCTTTGTTCTCCTCTTTAGTTCCACCAACCCTCTTTTGGCCAGCATCAGAGTCACTTATTTTTCCTATAAGTCCTCATGAAGTGATTATCGTTCATACAAACCAGTGATCATATTAATAGGCCCAAAACATGTAAAACACATAAGACAGTTATAGAAAACTAAGGTACACTTTTAGATACATTGATGTTTCTGGATCACAATAACCTTTGTTTCTCTTACTCTCTAGGGCTTTTCAAATTTTACGTGTCAGATTAAAAACAGCAGGGGATTTAGCTCAGCAGGCACAAGTGCCTGCCTGGCAAGTGCAAGATTGTGAGTTCGATCCCCAGTACCAAACAAACAAACAAACAAAAAAAAAAACCCACAAAACAGCAGAAACATTAAAGGAGTTGAAGAACTACCTCAGTAAAACTGAAAATATTGATAATTAGTTTATTTGATCTTCAAAGGAGATTTGTTTTAAGAGAAGTTAACATGTGTGATTTAAATTGTTGATGCTAATCAAGCTTTTTAAATTACCTGTGAATTTTATCAATCCAGTTACAATGTGTATTATTGTGGATAGATGAGAATTAACTGCACTAATCAAAGTAATCCTACATGGTATACTAAAGAAAATAGATACAAACTATGTTTCCTTCTTTAGCTCATAAATATCCTTCTGTTAACCTTGTGCATAGTAAATTGGCTTTTTAAGGCAACATTTAAAAATCATTTTATGATTATTCTTCAGTTTATGTCTACAAGAAATTTATTGCACGTGGTCTGTTTTACATTGGAAGATTGTCTCAAGCAAAAACAATGACATTTAGCTTTAAGCAAGAAAGGAAGGGTAGGGAAGAAAAGAGAGGAAGGGGGAGAAGGGGAGTAAAGTGGAGGGAAGGGAAGAGAAAATATTCACACTGGATTTTTCCATTTCTGAATTTTGTTGCCCTTTGTCACATCTCATGTTTTACTCTTCCTACATGATTTACATCTATTTTCCTGTATGATTTACCCATAAGCACTTGCAATGTACAACTCTCTTCAGAGTAAATGAGAGAGACTCGTTCAGTTCTGCTCACTGTGCACCTTTACATTAAAATGAAGAGGTACAATAGGCAATAACACAATTGGTTGTTTTTTGTGTTTAAAATATATTTTTACAATTTAATATTTTCCTAATTTTATGATTATACAGCCCTATCATTTAATGTTAACCTTCTATGCTTTTACTATAATCAATTGATAATTTATAATAACAAATATAAAAGATCATGCTTCAGAGTTGTAGTGTTGCCGTTCACTGGAAAAGGCGTCCACGTTTAAAATACGCAGGGCTGAAAAGGATGAAAGGTTTGGGTGTGTTTTTGCGCAGATGCATAATGTGGTAGCTGTTGTAATATATATATATGTGAGTAAAAGTCTTTCTGAGTGCTGCTGTCAGCCATAGAACTTTCCTCCCTCTTTTTGTTTCATGGAATATTTTCAAGTTACTCAGCTCATCCATCAGCACAAGTCTTCCTGACACTCTGCTCTTTCTATTTTGTCTTTTTCTCTCAAAGAAACCTCTGATATTAATGTGCCTTAACACTTGAAACCAAAATATTCAAACAAAATTTATATATGTATGTTCCCTTGTTTACCTAAATAAAGGTTGTGCATATAAACTTTGTAATATCATTATATAATATATGTTAAGGAAACTTCATCCCATATAACCTTTATGGAATTCAAGACACCAAAGAAAGAAAAGATAATTTTCTATAGTTATTTTTCTTAGTTCTCCACTTCTTATTTTTAGAGAAACTCTTTTTCACTAAATGCTAAAACATACTATTTTTATTTCATATTATTTCAAATAATGTAATATTACAGATTAAAATTCCATCTTCTTTATGCTTACCACCTACAACACAGGAACGCTCCACATTTTTTTCTTTTTGACTCTACCTCACTCTGGTTTATTTTACTATTTTTTTCCTTTCAAAAATAGTAGGTTGCTCAGAGAAAAAAAACTTTGTTCCTGACCCTAATACTCTTGTCAAAGCAAATTTGGCCTTGTACCAGTACAAAACTCCAAATCTTCTCTTTTTATTCAAACTCTAAAATATCCTGAAGTGTTTTTTTGGTAGAAAATCATTTTGATTGCTTTCCTAGATTTTTTGTAAAAAGTAGTATCTTGAGTTTATTCCACTAATAAATAAATGCAAAAAATTAAAATGTTCAGCATAAAAATATTGAGCAGAAATCTCCTTTTAAAAGTTCACCCTTTAAACCCAGCAAGTCTGCACACAGGCACATACTCCAATTAAAAATAGGTGAACACATTTACCTAAATGTTCTTAGTAACCACTCACAACACCTAAAAGGTGAAATCATTCCAAGTGTGTATCAGTGAATCAATGAACAAATTTTAGATGTGTTAGGCATACAAGGAATTTTATTCAGACATACAATATAACAATGTGGTGATATAAGAATTTCACCTCTGCTATCTCCTACTGTTTCAGCTAAGGCTATGAATTAAAACAACATATGTAGATTAACAGAAGGAAACCATACAAACTTATTCAATACAAATTTTATATGACCCAGGAATTCTCACAAAGAATGAGGGACCAAAGTGACAAAATCCCAGCGTTTTATATTAAGTCACATAAAGGGAGAGAGCTATGGAAAATTAACTAAATGAGGCATAGAGACTAGGAAGATACAAGTAATTCATCAAGCTGTTTGTGTATAATTCTCTTGGTGTCAACTCTATTCTCGATAAGAAGAATATTACTTTCTTTGTTTGACATAGGGAGAACATCTTTATATAGATTTTATCTCCTGGTTGTACAAAGGCAAAAAGGGGAAAGTCAGAGCATCCTCTTTGCACTTGGTGTTTTTTTAAGTGGCTAGGGCCCAAATTAATCCTCATGCCAAACTGGGGTATTCCAGGGCAGTGTCTTAGTTACTTTTTATTCATTGCTGAGACAAAATACCTGATGCCCAAAGTTGGGAAAGGAAAGGTTTATTTCTTACAGTTTTGGAGGTTTCAGTCCATACTCAGTTGGCTCCAAGGCAGGGTGGCATGGCGGGGCACAGTTCATGGAGCCTGTAAACCACAAGCAGAAACCAGCAAGAGACACACCTTCTTCCTGCCATTACATCACATCCTGGCTCCACCCCTTGGGAGGGTGTAGCACTGACACCCCCAATCCAAGTGCTAGACAATGAACCAATCACAAATGCACAATGCAAATACATGAGGCCTGGGGGCCACCGACATAAACCATGACAGGCAGCTTATTCTGGGCTGGCACATTACTTCACATGCTATAAGATTAAAAAAAAAAAACTTGAAAACATTACACTAAATGAAGAAAAGATATGCAAGGACAAATATTTTATGATTCAACTTATATGAAATATGCACAATAATTGAATCCAACTACTTAGAGAAAAGCAATTGACTGTTCCAAAGACTAGGGAACTGCAGGAAGATGGGTGACTACATATTGAGTGCATGAGTTGTGGGGGAGGAGGACACAAAGTATTATTAGTGTGGAGATAACTTGTAGCTCCCCAACATTATGATTATAGTAAATGCCACTGAAGTACAAAATTTAGATAGGTGAATTCTGTGGTTCATATGCTTCACCTCATTTTTTTAAGAGGAAGCTGCATTCCCAAATGTGTATGTGGAGCAATATTTGTAAATACATACAGAGAAATACGGTAATAGTTTATGGAAACTTCTCTTTAGCATGCCCTTAATTTTTTAATACTGATTTGTTTTGTCCTTAAGTTTTTCTTGAGAAATCAGACTCTAGATTGTAAGACGCACACACACACAAAGAATGTAATAGCCCTCAGTTGCCCTGGGTTATGTTTTATTAGTTGGTTAATATGTGCTTTAAGTAGATAAGATATTTGAAAGTGTCTGAGTTGTATATTAATGGGGTACTAAAACATGCCCTGTCAGGCCTTAATGTCTCAAACAGCCTCACAATCAATAAGTGAAATGTGATTAGAATTTAAATTTCTTAACACCAAAGTACTAACTTAGTCATATATGACTAAATGATTAATCCTATTTTTGCTGGCTGTCATAAACCTTTCTCCATTCTATCTTAGGCATGATATTTTTTCCAGATTACCTTAAATGTAGAACATTTTTTAGTTTACTTAATTTACACGTACTCTGTTCTTTCTTTTAAAGCATCATCAGGTATTTGGAAGAAACACATGGACCACCAATTACACTATAAATGTCCTTGAATTCTGAGTGCATATGTCATATAATGGGGTCTGCAGCAGTTTCCACATGAAAAGGTGGGCACCAAGGTTATCAGAACACTAATATGCAATTCATGTGTGAATTGAATCCAGGGCCTGTCTGGGTTTTACTTTTACCTCAAGAATTTAGAAAATATATGGATTTTTCTTACTACAATTATTTTATGTTTCTCTGGAAGTACAGTGTATCATAAAGTATATGCTAAGAATATACTATATTGAACTTAGACAACAGTTACATAGTAAATTCCAGGTATAGTAACATCATCTAATGGAACTGCTAGAAAGTTGCCTTTGTATTCTGCCTTTACCAAAAACTTGAATGACTTTGAACAATCATCCTTACCTCACCAAGTCCTCAAGTTTTCATATCTGTAAAAGGCAAATAGATTCCAGATCTAAGACTGTGGTAACAGTTACACATATGCATATATACAGTAGTATATGGATCAAACTTCAGCTATGTCTCCATTCATTAGACAAATACAAGTCCTAATTTATATATAATCACATTTTAGGAGAAAAAAGAACAAATGGTTCAAAACTACAGGAATGATCATAATTAATCTGTGAATTAATGGTGTCTCAAAAGGACAACCAGTGTTTAGATCTTTGCAATGTTAGCAAGTTGTGTAGGATACATGATTTGTGATTGTCTCAGATTGTGATCTCAGACCTCTTACTTTCTTGAATCTCTAGATAATTTTGTATAGTACTCAACGATATTACCTCTACATTTTGATGATGAGCAAATTCCCTTCTCCAGATTCCAAGACAGTGTCTCAACGGAGCTGTCTAATAGTTCCCTGAAGTTACACTTATGCTCCAAGCTAAAACTTGACTTTCTTGAGTCTTTTTCCAGTGTCTTTCATTAAGCAAATGGCCATAACCTTCAATCTGTTGCTGCAGCCTAGCTTTTGCTTTTGCAATACTTACTGCTGTTACAACCCCTACCCAGAACATCATCATAAAATACAACATTTTTGCCTATTTTCTATATATATGTAGAATATAGCCTCTTCTCACTAAGCATACTGACATCATGTCTCTCAGACTACCATTGCAGCATTGCAGTAGATTTTAGACTTGTCTTCCAGTCTCCATTCTTGGCCCTGTGTGTTCTTTTTGTCACATCATAATCTGAATGAACTTTTTATTAGCTGACTCAGTTATGTATTTAATTGCTAAAACTGTGCATGGCTTCACATTGCTCTTAGAATAAATAACAAAGCTTTTAAAAGACCAAACAGGGCTCTACTGTTTCTTTACTTGTCTTTTTCTCTCCCTAAGTCATTGCACTCTACTTATAGTGGACATCATTTCATGGTTCTTCAAACACTGGCTGCCACTCCCGCTCCAGGGACTGCACATTGTACCTGTTCTATCCTTTGAAAAGATCGTTTCGCGGGTATTGTCATGACTCAGTCTCTAAATCTTTTCCTGTTGGATTAAATGCCCTTTGGAAGGAAATTCTTCATACCCTGTCTAGGATTTTGCTCTTACAAAAAGGAAATAATTCTTTTTGAAATTAAGATTGCAAAAACAACTCCTGCCACAATAATTTCCAGCTCTTGACCTGTCTTGAAATTTTCACACTTGCTGGCTTCCACAATCACACGAACTAATCTGCTAATTCTTTAAAATAAATCAAAACGAAACCTGCCATCATATATATATATAGATAGATAGATAGATAACATCTCTTTTTATATAGAACATCTCTCTCCATATATATATAATCTTTATTTTTATATATAAACTATATATATTTATATATAAACTATAAATATATATCTTTATTAATGGTGTTTTTGTTTGCCTTTTCAATTTGAGGACAATCTTCTTCAAGAAGAGAAAAATTTGCAATGTTTTGTTCATTGTTGTAATTCCAGCATTGAAAATACTTAGCACATATTTTCAAGTATATATGTAAAATCATACATCATATATATGAAATATATTTGTCATTGAAAGAAATACTAGCCACTGAGTTTGAAATAGTAAGGTAAATTTCATTCATTCAGTAAGAAAATGTTTAATAGATTTGTAGTAGAACATGGTATCTAGAGTTAATAGCAATGACAAATCATTAAGAAAGTATTTTTTAGCATTCTTATCACAAATAAAATACATGAAATTATATATATATATATATATATATATATATATATATATATATATATATGTTGGTTATGCAACTTAGCCATCCTAAAATTGCACATTTTAAAATATTCTGTTGTGTACTATGTATACAAAGCACATTAATTCATTAATAACAAGTGAATATTGATTTAACATTTTAAAGAAAATGTATAACCTAGGTTATACTTTGCTCTGCACTATCACCTGGAACTCCAAAGATGCTAACCCTGGCCCGTTGACTTTATTGCAGCACTGATATTTAGAAAATCATACCTGCCTTAAGTTCATTTTCCTCAACACCTCCCACCTCAGGCATGTAAGACTCTACGTGGATAATGCCCTGTATGGAAATGCAGGAAGAAATGCACCAACAACTAAGACATAAATTCAAAGCATGATTGTTCCTAGGTTTTAAAGAAAACAACCCCCCCCAAAAGATATCCTTCAGAAGGATCCCATATAAACATCTGTAGTCCTAAAGTCGCTTCACTAGTCCAGTGATTACCCTTCTGCTCCTCACTGGTTGCAAAATACCCTTCAGCTTTTAACACAGGATACGTGGCTTAACTCTTAATAGTTAACTTCTCCAGTTGTAAATTACTGCTTCTAGGCAGTCTATATGAAGAAGTCATCAGTTATAGGTTTTGGGTACCCAGTCCTCTTTGAGAGGTCTTCTTTTTTTTATTAGTATCTGTTTGAAATACATAATGATTACATTCTCCCTGGGGTGTTGGTACATAGGTGCACATAGCATATCTTAATTCTTTTTATTTCCTCTTCTGTCCTTTCCTCCATCCATCCTTCCTCTCTCCATCTCTATAACCCCTTTTCATTTGCAAAAGATTTATCTGCCTATTTTTCATTGTCCTCCCAAGATTCGTTGTTTATTTACTTGATCTTGTATTTACTTGATCTTATTTACAAGATCAATATTTCAATTTGTAATCCCTTCTTTTGAATTGTTTCCTTAACTAATGATTCTATTTGCCTCTTCTGATGAGTTTTAACTCTTGAATTCCACTTTTATTTTTTTAAATTTTATTTTAAAGGGAATAAAACAAAAGAAGGCAGTACAGAGCAGATCAGAACAGGACAACATAGGCAACACAGTACTTTACATTAAGACAACTGGACATCAACAGTAGCTATCACAATATCTCTTACTCTGCTATAGTTGAGCATAGTTTCAAATACAATAATATCAAACATAACAAAATAGTATAAAGCCATACAAAGAGTGAAAGAATTACAGGGCTTTCTAAACCGAATAACAGAAAATGATCAATGGGTACTATAATATCTCATTTTTGATAGAAAAATTTTGTTTAAACTATAACACATATTCAAATCCCAATAAGACACAATGTGATAGAACCAATGATAGTAGGATAGAAGCATAGTAGGACTTCTAAGAACGATATTAAATCAGCAATAGCTGTCATAATGTTTTGTTTTCTTCAAAACAGCTGTTCATATCATCACTCATGATACAGTCAAACAAAACAGAATAAAACCACTCCAAATGATGATTGAAAACATTGAAAGGCTTCAAAGCTATGAGATGGGGACTGATGCTTACCATAAAATCTTATATACTCTTATGAACTCTCATACTAGGGAGACTATACAGTATTTACACTTGTGAGTTTGGTTTATTTCACTTAAGAGAATGGTCTCAAGTCGTGTCCATTTATTTATAAATATCTCAATGTGATCATTCTTTATAGCTGTGTTGTACTCCATTGTATAAAAATGCCACAACTTTTTTATCCATTCCTCAGTTGATGGGCACTTATGTTGTTTCCAGGATCTGGCTATTACAAATTGTGCTACTCTAAACATGGGTGCACATATATCACTGTCGTATGATGTTTTCAGTTCTTCTGGGAACATGCCCAGACGTGGAATAGCTGAGTCAAATGGGACTTCCAAACCCAGCTTTTTGAGGAATCTCCAGACTGACCTCCACAGTGGTTTCACCAGTCTACACTCCCATCCAAACTGCCCAGGCCAAGCTGCTGGTCTCCGGGAGAATTCCACTTTTCTAAGAAGTTACCTTTGCTTGCTTTTAGGATGCAGATGAGTGGAATCATTTTTCCATCCTTTTATTTTTAGTCTGTGAATTTCCATATGAATTAGATGCCTCTCCTGAATGCACCATAACACTAGGTTTTGTTTTTAATCAAGCCTGCCAATCTGTCTGCTGACTAGGGAATTGAGACTTTATTTTGAGAGTAATTACTGTGAGATATTGATTTATTCCCTCTAATAGCATTATTTTGTTGTTGTTGATTCCTTTTTTTCCCTTTTGTTTAATTGATGACCTTGCTTGACATACTCATTTCATTAAAATTTGTGGCATTACTGGCTTCATAGTCTCTATATTATACATCCTTGAGAATTTCTTAGAGTGTTGATTTGATGGTCATGAGTTCTTAAATTGTTCTTTGTCATGGAATGCCCTTATTTCTCCATCAATATTGAAGGATAGTTTTGCGTATGTATTAGTCTGGGTTGCAAGTTGTTTTCTTTTAGAGTATGGAAACACCTCAAGATTTTCTAGCCTTTAAGGTTTGTATTGAGAAATCTGCAATCCTAATGGATTTACCTTTACAAATGATTTTCTGCTTTTATCTAATAACTTTTCAGATTCTGCCTTATGCTGAACTTCTGGGATTTTTACTATGATGTGATTTGGAGAAATTCATCCATCTCTGCTCATGGGTATTGGCATTTCCTATACAGTTTGCTAACCTGTACATTAAATTCTTTTTTATACTTGGAATATTTTCTGTTGATTTCTATAAACAAATTTTTTATTCCTTGTATTCTGACCTCTGATATTTGCTATCTTCAATTACTCTTAAATTATTTATTTCATGTCATCTAGTAGCGATTGGACCAATTTTCCTTGCTCTCCTATTGTTTTTAAGGTATCTCCTACTACAGTCACATTTGCCAGACCAGTCTTCCAGATCTGAAATTGTGCCCTCATTTCTGTTACTTCAACAGCTCATAATTCAGTAGAATTTTTATCTCTGGCTGTTTTATTTGGTATATCGTCATGGGCTATATTTCTTTGGGAAATTTGTCATTACTAATTTGAACAGTTTTGATTAACTCAATTTTTATGTGACTCATAAATTCACTGATAGTATTTTTATTAAATCCATGATATTTGATTATATCATCTTTCTGCTTATCAAGTTTCTTTGATTCTTTTTTGGTCACTTCATACAATTAGCTACTTGATGTTTGATTTACACTCCATTCTTGTTGGATCTACTTTGAGGGTCTTAAGAGTTTTGGGAGGCATTTTATTGCCTTGTTTTTCCATATTTCTTTTTTGTTTTTGTTTTTCTTTTTTCTGTTGTACTGAGGGATCGTATCAACTAGAATGAAAAGACTTTGCTGTTGGCAAGAAGATTTTCTGCTCTCTAGTGATGTGACTTTTGGCTTTATTTTCTATGGACCATTATGTACGTCTTCCACATACTCAGAATCAGACACAGCCACTTTGTTGAAAGGAGAAAATACTTTTTGGTTTTAACTGCATCTACAAACACAACCATGGTCAATCATGAACATTAAAACTTATTTTAGCTATGTCGTAATTTTATCAGTGCCCCTATGACTACAAAAAACTGCTGGAGGGAGGACAGAACAAAAGGGAAAGCAGAAAAAGGAAGGGATAATTTAGTATAAGAGGAAGAAAAGACGGAAATGTTAGTAGTTGAAAAAATACGAGATTAAAATCCATTGTGGTTATTTTTATAGATGACTAACATTGAGGGAATTTGATAGAATACTTGTGAAAGTGGCAGGATGGATGCAGAATGAGATTCGAAATTAAAGAAAGCTATGAGATTATCAGAACCTATTAATGTGTTTATAGTTTTTTGTTTGTTTGCCTGAATCCTCTACACCCATTTTTTGTGACAGTTATGCTGGTTGTGCACTGGTCTTACTCTCTTCTGCATGTGTATGGGGGATATACCTCGGTTCATGAGCTATATCAGTACCTCAGTTCATGAGCACTTTTTTTTTGTTTTGTTTTGTTTTTTTCTTTTCCCTGAACAATTTGGTTCACAAGGAAAGCTTTTGGCAGAATTTTGTTTGTTTGGGAACTTTGCATCAGATGATCAACATGATCACAGACATCTTTCCCACATGAACAGAACATGGTCATCTTTTCCAGATGATCATGGAATGAATTAAGTTCCTGGACTAACTCGTTTATGTCACTTTCTCCCTGTGTCTCCTGGCTGTGGAGTACTGAGACTCCTAGGGTTCCAGTCTAGGACCCCAGGTGATCAGTGGCCCTCTGCAGATTCAAAGGGGCACCCTGTCAGTTGTACTGTGGGCAGTGAGCTGCCAATCAGGCTGTCTCAGATCTCCCCGGTGTTTTGCAGAACAAAATGTGACCATCTCCTCTAGCCTCGCCCTACTCTATCTCCCTTTCTACCTCCTTCTCCATGATGAAATCCATGGCTCCCTACCATTGAGAGTCTGTGTTTGTTTTCTTTTTAGAGACAGGGTCAGGCTGGCCTTGAGCTCACTATATAGCCCGTGCTGGCCTTTGACTCACAGCAATCCTCTTGCTTCAGCCTCTTGAGTGCTGAGGTTAAGGTTACAGCCAAGTGACGCTGCACCCAGCAGCCTGTCATTGGGGTTTGTGTTGACTGTAACTAAAGGTGTTTCACCACTGTGCTTAGAATGGGGGCCTTCCCTTGTTATAGGGGACCAGTAAGTGCAGGTCAGGATTCCACAGGAACACAGGGCTTCTTGGTATTTGGGGGAATGATGTGGGAGAGGTATTGACTCCTTCAGTGCTGCTGTCTGTCCAGTTCTCCCTCACAGGTCATCAGCGGCAGATCACAGCTTCCCTGAGGCCCTAATCATAGTTATTTCTCTTGCTCATCTAGGTGAGAGAGAGATTATGTCCACTGAGATGTCATTACACATTAGAAATGTACAGGTACCTTATTCATGCTGCTTGCAGTCATCTTCTTATGGATATCTATCAGACTAAATGCTGAATGTTGACTAAAGTACCATATGTGCACAATGGCACATACAGTGCCCAATTTAAAGCAAATGTATTCATGCTAAATTGGTGTAGAGAAATAGTTTCCTAAAATCAGTATCATCTATAAAAATTCCTCTTTGTATCCAAAATAGATATAGGATTTTACTTAGTTTGCAGAGGATAAATTCACCTATACTTATTATGTATTTGAAAGATAATGTAGGGTTTATTGTTTTACATGTACAGGATCAATTATTAGACCTTATCAAAGAACAGAGGCACAAAGGTTTGGGCAACCTTATATAAGTATAAATTAGCCAAAGATTTTAAAACAATTTTTTGTCCTGTCTTTAATTCAGCAATAAAAATCAAGCATCCAAATGTTGAAAAAAATGACTTTTAAAACTAAGGATAATAGACAGTAAAAATAATTAATTTTCAAAGAGAATATGGAAAGTAGTATATAACTGTGTAAGGACAGCTGTGAGATGAGTACAGAGGGGCCTAATTATCCTAGAGCCAACAGTGGATGGCTTGGTAAGACAAAGAAGGGCAGAAGATCCTGGTTTACCGAAATTTCCTCTATAGCAGGAGATAGAGAGACGATGTAAGTTATGTTCTTCAGAAAGGAAGTCACATCAGGTTTGCACAAGAGTCACAGCTGTGAAAGGCTGTGTGCTTCATCCAAACATCAATGAGATCAAAGGTAAACTTTCATTCATTAAAGTCAGTTCTGGAAGGTAAATTTGGGAGTCAAATATGTTTATGGTGATTTCATATTTCAAAAATTTTGAGACTTTTATCTTTAATTATAGACAAGGAAAGAATAAAAGTAGCATGGTTTTTTTTTTTCAAAAAAATTAATAGCTATGCAGGACAGCTTTCCTCAAAAGAAATGTTAGGAGCAGTGAATCATCTCATGACACATCCTGTATATATCAGGGGCAAAGAAAATCATAGTTATAGCAAGTATGACTATACACTAGAAAAAAGGATAAGAAACATGTTTCATAAGACCTATTTCTCATCAAAATATCAGATACCTGGAAATGAGTGATTACAAAGCTTTCATGGTGCTATGTATAATTTTTAACTCTACTACTATGTATCAAAATTAGTTTTTTTAAAATTTTAAACAAGATTTGATTAATAGGAAGACTGTATTGGAAAGACACACATGAACTGTTTCTATTACAGTTCTTTGAAAATATGGGGAAATTATTAATTTGTATTTTACTTCAGAGAAAAATGTTTGCTGTCAGTATGTTCTCTTAAGGGTGGAGGCAAAGATTCTGCTACATACAATAATTTGCCTAAATAGTCTAATACAGGTACTAATAGATTTCAATACCTTATATGACCTAGTTGTTTTCCTGTGTAAATATAAAAGATCAAATTCAGAATGCACTATAATAAAAGGAAAAATTTAAATATCCCTGTTAAATATCTTCCAATAGCGATTTGAACCAGTCGCTCCAATATTCAATTGCCTATTATTATAATATCATTATTAATATTTTTGAGACAGGATCTCACTATACAGTTTAGAGTGGCCTTGAACTCACTGTGTATCCCAGGGTGGCCTTGAACTCATGGTGATCCTCCTGTGTCACTCCCCCAAGACTGGGATTACAGGCATGGGCCAGCAAGGTTGGCTTACTCTTTTCATTAGTCTAAACTATATTTCTTTGAAGTGAATGGGAACCATTTTATTTAAAAAGAAACTCAAACATCTGAATTAAATATGGAAATATAGTTCTTCTAGTATTTTATATTAATAGAGCACCGAAGAGTAATGTAAATATATACATACTTAGGGAATTGAGCAGTGCTTATGTCTACTGAGTTTAACCCCAACTGCTTAAACTGTTAGTTTAAAGTAAAACTTTTAGGAATGAATAAATAACTCAGAGTACCATAAACTTTTTGACATATTGTGGCTTTGATGGACACTGGAATTTTTCTATTTACCTGAAAAGACTTTAAAAACCTTCAGTAATTGTGGAATTATTTTCAGTGCTCATCTTCAACATGACTCGGTACCACCAAGAACACTTTAAAATACACCCTCAGGATCTTCAGTATGATTCAGAGTAGATCTCAAATATTTGCAGTGGTAAATAGCAGGGTTTCCAAGGCACGTACTCTACAGTGTGATAATAAGAAAGTGTTCATACGTTATGTTTTGCCTGCTGAAATATATAACTCACCAGACTTGATTAGGACAATGAGACAGTCAGTGCGAACTCATGAAAGTGGAAGTAAATACAGTTTTCATCTGCCTTAATAGCTTTAATGGCAGCACACAATAGAATACAGCTGCTGTTTTCTTCAGAGTTCCATTTCATCATCTGTCCAAAAGCTGTCACACCATGCATGCCCACTTGACTGTTGTGTCACCCTTTCCTGTTCCACCTGAACAAATTTGTGGCAATATGGGCAGCTTTTCTTTGCCCAAAAGCATAAATTTACTGAATGATGATGAGTTTAAATGCATTTACCATAATAAACATAGGTTAATAAATAGACAATGAGATTAGAACTTCAGTTTAGAACTGAAGTTTTACCAAGGAAAGCCTTTATTTAAAATGTTTATAAGATGATTAATCAAAATAACAAAATACAAATAAATGTGAGAAGAACACCATGAAGTGACTTATCTGCATGTCATGGGAAGCCAAGTATTGCTTGGCATTTTCCAGAAGCTAGGAAAATGTAAGAAAAAGATCCCATCCTGCAAACTTGAGAAGGACTAACATCCTGTTTCCAGACTGCTAGCTTCTAGAAATATGACAGAATAAATTTCTATTGTTTAAGCTCATCTTATTTATTGTATTTTACTGTGGCCCTCCTAGAAAACTAACATAGTATTTTATCCATAAAAGAAAACATATAAAGTATTGCTTTCTGTCTAAAAGTTGTATTTATATTTTATGTACTTGTCTATTTATAGGCAACCTCTGTGAGCTCGAAGTTACAGACACTGAAATTCTGTTTTGAAAAGCACTGATAAAGAAATGCAATAGACTAGAGACACTGACTCACCATAGTATGAGCAAATATGGTAACATTCTTTACTTCAGTAGGTGTGAACTCGTTAAAACATAGCTCTGCCCACTGTTTCTATAATTCAACAGCTTTAGTGCCTGATTTTTTCCTTACACAGAGTGAATCCATATTCCTTCACTCTGTAAATATGTCTTTCTTTTATCTGATCTTTCCTTTTTTAAAAAGTATAATCAATTGAAATATTTCTCTCATGATTACGGAGATGGGCAACCAAAGACATTGTTACTAGCAGGACTGGTGTCTGTGAATGTTGCTCTCTGTCTCCAGTCTGGTGCATGGATCTGGCTGCTAATATTGTACTCTCGCATTGCACCCCAGCGAAGTGGCACTGGTGTTCCAGTCACATTAGGTCACACGTCATTCTTCATTATTGTGGACTTTCTGGGCACTTTGGCCACTTGATCTTACTGGTAAAGCTCTTCTTATTCTCCAGAATCAAAACACCTCCACAGCTATGTAAGGATCAAATCACAGGCTACTTTTCCCCATGAAGCCTTTTTTCCCACCTCTTAAATATATTTTCTTTTTTACTATTTTCATTATACTTTGCGCTTCCATTAGAACACAATAAAATATCCTTGGTTTAACATTACTATATGTATTTCTCTTATCCTTATTTTAGTGAATTAATATTTATAATGTATATGATATTGTTTTATAAATCACCATTAAAATACACTAGCTGTATAAAAATAATTAAACATACAATGTTATTTGGCCCACAGAGAGTTTTAGAAGATGGTGTATTAGTCCTGTTTAAGGAGACGTGACCAGTAATTAATGAATGAGACAGTAAATGAGGAATTGATATAAAACTGGGTTCCTGAAAATATCTTAAAATTAGAAATTAGCTGAGCAATTGTTTTAAAATCTTAGTTCATAATATAGAAATAAAGGTTATGATATTATGGTTTCTAAACTTTTAAAAAGTAAAATATGAATTTTAAATTAAAGTACGGTAGCTGAGAGACAACAATATCAATTTTCATTAATAATGTAATTGCTTTGCTTTGTTTCAAGTCTTGGGAAATATTCAGACATTAAATTATTAATAAATTAACACAATAATTGCAAATTGCCATTAATATAAATGTGAACAAATACAAATTAAATAGACCTAAGTGGTTTTTTAAAATCTAAAACAGAAATATTTAATGAAAAGTCCTAGCCATACATGGTGGTACATGCCTGAAATTCCAGTACTGAAAGAATCCAGTAGGAGAATTTCTGTGAGTTCGAGGCCAGCCTGAACTGTATTGTGAAACCCTGTCTCAAAAAGATGAAAAAAAAAAAAAAAAAAAAAAAAAAAAAAAAAAAAAAAAAAAAAAAAAAAAAAAAGAAAAGAAAAGAAAGAAAAAGAAACAGGAAAATAAAATCTTGATCTATTCCATGAGGAATGTGAGGTTTAAATTTCTGAAAAATAAAAACACAAATAACACAATTAGTATTCATTGATAAAATTAAAGTAATTTTTTTAGTTCTAAAGATTATCCAAGTCATATAACCATCATTGCATTATTTAATTACTATATATTAGGTCATATTATGAGTTCTTTGTAAGAAAAATGTACTTACTAATACAGTAATCACGTTTTCATAGAACAGACTAAATCTTAGAGACAAAAAATGTTAAATCAAATACCTGGAAGAAATGAGAGACAAAAAATTTCTTTACAAAAGTCTGTAAGAATGAATTATTGAGGCTGCAATGAAAAAGCTTAATAATATGCATTAACATTTAAATAGTTCTTACTTTATACTAGGCACTGTTTTAAGTGTTTTGCATACATGAACTTACATGACCCTCACATCCTGCCTACAGGTCATGTACTATTTTCATCCCTATTAAGCAAAAAGAGAAATTATTTACTTAGCACCTGTTGCTACCACAATATGTATGAGGCTCAGTACTAATTAAAAACTTCACTTGGCTCAAAATTATGGTAGTTGGAAAACCGAAGCACTGTAATCTACCAGATCATGATGCTAGCCTCTTCCAAAAGGCCCTTGTTTGTACTACAACAAAAGAAGAACAGATATGGAACCAGCGTGAAAAGAAGGACCTACTGCCTGAGGTGGCCACAATGTATGATAACTTCCTTTCTCAATCACTATCCTAGTTTCTATAAAAATTATGTTGATAAAAAAAAATGGAGTTGTAAGTGTCAGCAACTCAGTTTCTCCAGGACAAAGTATCAAGAGTCTGGAAAACAGCAACCTGGAGAAGCAAAATGAGTGCAGGACACATGGGAACCATGAAGAACTGATCCATGAGGAGAGAAAATAGAATTCCTTGCTAAAGGAGAAAGAGCTCGCCACCACAGACCAGAGACCATGCAATGCAGTAAGAGCAGCTGAGTAGCTGACTGGGCTGGCGGGGAGGCAGAGACCTGATCTCGCTGGGAGAGAGACTTGCCCTGGCTCAGGAGTCTTGTGCAGTCTGAAGCAGCAGTGACAACATGAGATACTATTTCCCCAGCATCTCCCAGAGTCAGTGGTTGGTGAGTGAGACAGATGGCACCTGGCACACAGTGGAGCAGAGGAGCAGCAGTGGGTGGGTTGGTTCATCGTTTTAATTCAAAGGGCTCAGGGCTCCAAATCCAACAGCAGAAATGTCCTAGGGCTTCATCACTACCAACTTCCCAGTGTGGCGTGAGGGAAGGGCCGTCCAGTTACAGTAGACAGCCAGCATAGAACAGCAGACTAGGGGACTTCTGCTGAGAGGTAGGATCTGGGACCACACAGACTCCATTTCAGGAGCTGCCCAAAGCCAGCCTTAGCCCTAGCTGCAAAAGACTAGAAGCAACCTTGCTCCATGACCAGCGGTTAAGGAGGCAAACGTGACCAACTTGTGAGAGTTTGTGTTGTGGCCAGTATGAACCCTGAAGAAAGCAGTAAGCACAGTGCAGACTTGGTGGGGTTACTCAGTATAGATTCTAGCTCTGACTGGGGAGCCAACACAGAACTTGGGGCACCAGGGGAATTGATTTTTTTTAAAGAGAGTTGTTCAGGTTTTGATTACTATTATTTGATCTGTTTTCTCTCTCTGGTCATAGAGGAAAGCCCATCAAAATTACAGTAGGCTTCTCAACACAAACACTTAAGTGAAGGAGAGCTTGGAGCAAAGTATTTTAAATGCTGAATGTTAATAACTTCCAACCCAGATTGATGTACCCTGAAAAATTATCTTGCAGAATTAATGGCAAAATAAAATATTTCCATGATACAAAGAACAACTGAAGAAATTCATGACCACCAAATCAGGTCTACAATGTGTTCTGGAAGATATTCTATAAACAAAAAAAAATAAATAAATTGCAGGATAACCAAAAGAAAGAAGCCACTATGTAAAGCAAGCAAATAAACAGGGGGAAACAACAGGGAACCACTGGCATGCAAAGAATATGACAAGGACAAACCAATACATAACAGTTATAGTTCCAGTGTAAGTGGTTTCAATTAAACAATCAAAAGAAACAGACTAGAAAAGCAAATCAAGAAACAATGTCCAACAGTATGTTATATTCAAGAAACACACTTAATTCAAAAAGAAATTCACATATTGATGAAAAACAATACTGCATGTGACAGGATATTCATAAAAGCAGGGGTAACTTTTCTACATGTAGCCAATGTAACGTTCAGTCTAAGACTGTTCAAAAGAGCTAAAGAAGGTCACTACATACTTGTTAGAGGAAAACTCCAAGAAGAGATGACAATCATAAATATATACAGGTGTACCCTACCATATAAAACAAATACTAATGTACATCAATATCAAATAAGCAGTGACAAAATTGCAATGAGGATACTTAGATAGCCCAATGTCACAAATCGATATTTAAATAGACAAAAAAACCAACAATAACAACAAAAAAAAGTCAGAACTGAACCAAACTTGTGAACAAATAAACTTAGTAGATCTCTACAGAGTATTTCACCCCACAGTATCAGAATACATATTCTTACTAGCATTCCATGGGATGTTCCTCAAAACAGACCACATACTAATGCATAAAACATTCTCAAAAGAATTTGAAATTATTCCACGCACATTACCTGACCATAGTGCAATGAAACTGGAAATAATCAGTGCCAAAAGAAACCACAAAACTCCTTAAACACATACAAATTAAATAATACCCAATTTTAGTCAATGAAATAAAAAATTTAACTAAAAACTAACCAACATAGAAAAGCCGAGATACAGATTAAGTTACAGGTAAATTCTATAAGAAATTTAGAGAAAAAACTATTGCCATTACTCTTCAAACTCTTTAATGAAATTGAAAGGAAAGCAGTGCTTCCAAAGTCATACTTGGAAGCAAGTATTATCATGATAACAAAACCAAAGAAGGACTCAACCAAAACAAAGACTATTATAGGCCAGTCTTCCTGATTAACATAGATGCAAACCTCCCCCTCAGTAATGTACTGGCAAGCAGAATGCAGTAAATCATCTTTAAGATTATATACCATGACCACATAGGATTCATTTTAGGAATACCTCAATATACACAGATCAATAAATGTAGTACACTTTATAAACAGGACCAAAGACAAAATTCAAATGATCATCTCAATAGACAAAGAAAAAGAATTTGACAAAGTCCAATATTACTCATGATACACTTGGGCATAGATGGTCTTTATTACAATCTGATAAAAGCCATCTATGACAAACCAACAGCCAACATCATACTATATAGTTAAAAACTGACAGCATTCACTCTAACATCAGGACCAAGATAAGGATGTCCACTCTCACCACTGCTACTCAATATAATTGTAGAAACATTAGCCAGAGCAATTAAACAAGAGAAAGAAATAAAAGCAATAAAAAGAGGAAAAGATGTTAGATCATTTCCAGATGACATGCTACTCTACATAGATGATCACAAAAACTCCATCTAAAGACTTCCAGATTTAATAAGCAAATTCACTAGCATAGCTACATACAAAGTCAACATTCAGAAATCAACATCATTGCTCTACAAAAATAATGAACTCATTGAGAGAGAAATTGTGTTATCCACACCTTTCATAATAGCAAGGAAAAATGAGATACTTAGGAATCAGTCAAAGAAAGTAAACATCTCTGCATTGACAACTATGGTATTCTGAGAAAGGAGATCCAGAAGGATAGCAGAAAATGGAAATGTATCCTTTGCTCCTGGGTAGAAAGAACCAACACAGTAAAAATTGTCATCCTCCCAAAATGTTATACATATTTAATGGCAAATTAACATATGAAAGCATACTCACTATCACTGGTCATTTGAGAGATGCAAATTAAAACCACACTGAGATTCCATCTCACTCTATAAAGAATGGCTGTCATCAAGAAATCAACCAATAAGTAATATTGAGGGGACTGTGGAAAAAGGAACAATTTGTGTTGGTGGGAGTGCAGAATGGTACAACCACTGTGGAAATCAGTGTGAAGTTTCCTCAAAAACTTAGTACTAGAGGCTGCATTTGTTCCCTGCTATCCTCCTTCTTGGTATCTTCCCAAAAGATTTAAAAACATTATGCCACAATGAAATATATGTACCTATTTTTATAGCACCACAGCTTGTAATAGCTAAATCTTGGAAACAACCAAAATGTCCACCAATCAATGTTGATTTATTATGCAATAAAGTACTACTCAGCCAAAAAGAAGGATAAATTTGAGGCACTTATAGTTAAACGGATGGACCTTGAGACCTATTAAGTGAAATAAATTGGACACACATGTGTAAATATTGAATTGTCTCTATTGTATGAAAAACTGAGGGTGTAAATACAAACCAAAATGTGTAATATATATATAGTGAAATAGGAAAAATATTCAATAGCAAAGGAGAAGTAGGGAAAGGGGAGGGAGGAAGAAAGGAAGGGATAAGTTTAGAAAAATATAATAGAAGAATAAGATGTAAACAGCTTTGAGAATAAGGAAGGAAAGAGGGCTTGAGGTAGGGAGGTGAATGGGAAAAATAGAGGAACCAAGGAATGTCATATATAGGTATAAACTCAGTATGATGAATGTGACCTTATGTGTATCTAAGTTGTACTAAGAAAATAATAGTAATAAAAATACATTAATTTCTCCTAAGGATAGTGTTTTCAATGAGCAGTTTGAGTCTACTCAATAAATTCTCTTTTCTTTTCTCTTCATCCTTAGAAAAATAAAAATATGATGCTTTATTAATGAAGAATTATTAATTTATTATCACTATTGTTAAGAAATTTATTTTAAGAAACACGAACTATGTGGGTGTTATATACATACCTGTGTCTAAAATATTTAAATATTCATTATTCTCATTTCTTCAAATAGGTAGTAATCTCAAGATACTCTTGGATGAAATATATTTTTAAGCAAGAACTTGATGAAGCGATTTTATCTTGCCACGACTCCAAAAGCTGTATCACTGCTACAAACACTATAGAAAGCTCAAAAATATTCTGCTAATTTATAAGATGCCAAATACCACAGTAATTCAGAAATGAATTGTTCATATAAATCCTGTTTATGAGTTCCTTTCAATACACAGCTTTGATTGTATAGGAAAATAACAGATTTCTAACATGGACTCTATTGGTTCTTTCTGGGACCAATATTCTTCTATTTATTCAATGAACATTACAGCATGTGAATCTGAGCGTCTGTCAAGGTCCTTATAAAGTGCTATACAGGCCCACACAGTAAACTGAGTCTTGGATTTTCTTTTATTTTGCACTAATAGAATTAGTATCAGAAAATTGACTGTATTATCCTTAAGAATAGTTACCTTTATGAAAATAATGACAGTTTTTCTTATGAAATACTTGGTGGGACACAGAGGGTTTGTTTATATGGCCCCTTCTGTTAGAGCAGCTGACTTTCAGTGACGGATACCTGTACTGTCTGAGAAAGGCGATTCACTCCCAACCATTTGGTTTCAGGATATCCAAAGCAATCCTGCCCATCTGTGATGGAGTTGAGCCAAGGAGAGAGAGAGAAGCAGAGATTCCGTAGATGGGTCTGGCAGCACTCCACAGTATCAACTTAACCTTGTATGATAACTGCTTATGGGTCACAAATAAACACTACGAGACAGTCTTGTGACTCCAGGCAGGGGACACCCTTGGTCAAGCTTTCACTGGGAAAGCGAGCTCCTCCGTAGGCAATGGCAGATGGCAGCCCATTTACAGAGCACCTGTAGGCAGAATTTAGAGAAAAGAATGGAAAGCAGAACAAGACATATTCAGTCTATTACTGAGGTAACACTTTTAAAAAATGCTGCTGCCCAACAATAAAATGCACTTTTGACAAAAAATTATTCTAGAAAAGCTCAGAATTGTTTTAGTCCTAATCCATTTGTCTAGGTTACAGAATTTGTTTTTGGAAAGTGTGTGTTCAGTGCCCAATGTGTGCTAAGTCTTGATGTAAGTGCTAAAATCACAGCCACAAACAAAGCAAAATACTCTGATTATAAATGTTATACCCTGTGGGAGAAAAAGAAAACCACTGAACTTCAAAATGGAAACTGTTGTTTAACTTAAGAGTCAGTGTTATAAGGGAAGATAAAGCTTAATAAAGGAGAGGAGAAAATGCTGGTATATTTTAAAAAATATAGTCAGGAGAAAGTCTCTAAAAATTTGAGCAGCAGTCAGAAGTAGGTCACAAGTCCTTGCAATTTAGTGTAAGAATTATAAATTTTATTCATAGAAGAATTTAAAATATACAAGGAGTCAGGCCCCATGGTTTTAACTTCTCAATGAACTGCACACAATTCTCTTGTTTTAAATCTTCAAGTTTAGTCTTCCTCAAAATTCAGGAGCAATTGTTAAAGTGATCACAAATATTTAATGCAAGAGCTTCAGAAAATTAAATGTAGACTAAATACCTGAACATAATTTCAAAATTGTCTCATTATTTCACTTCATACTATGTAATTTTACTCGCTTAATTTTTTAATTGATAAATTTCAAAATATATAAAAAATAGAATTATTCATGCTATAAATTTACATATGAGCTAAGTTTAAATAATTTTCAAACTGATGCGTGTGGTGTGACTTAATTCAGTGCTTCACACCAAACTAACAGGCACAGATAATGCTGAAACAATTCTGAATATTCATCATTTTATCTTTAATAAATTTTAGAATGTAGGAAATTTTTAAACTATAACTGTAATTCATTATTGATTTTAACAATATTTACTACTATTTCTTAATGTCATCATATACCCAGCATTCAACTGTTACATAAATGCATTATAATCAAATAACTCTAATTGCCAGTAAGATTTTTAGCCATTCCATGTTGTT
Source organism: Dolichotis patagonum (assembly GCA_004027295.1). Lineage (NCBI taxonomy): Eukaryota > Metazoa > Chordata > Mammalia > Rodentia > Caviidae > Dolichotis > Dolichotis patagonum. The sequence continues at coordinate 27,018 of PVJX010009876.1, forward strand.
ATGCAGTTACAGCTTTTAATTTACTTGTCATTTTTCCTTGTTTGGTATCCGTTTATTTGTTGACAAAATTGTGTTGTCTTATACTCCCCACATACAAATATTGATAATTTGCCTCCCATTCTATGACTTACCAGGTTCTACTGTTCGTTCCATTGTCTCTGTACTGAAAGACAGTTTGAGAAGTTTTATTAGATTGAGTTCGCAATGTTGTCTTGCTCTCACAGCATTCAATTATGGCTTAGAGTTTCCCTGTAGCCACCCCCAAGCTCACCTTCACTTCTTTCTACCTCCTGCACCTTAAGCATTGGATAGGATGAAAAGCTAAGTCTGAAAATGAAATTTAAAGCTCAGAATAATTGAGAATCCATTAGTCAGCTAGGTCAGCATACACTCCAGTAAGTGTGCTTCATTACTGTGTCAAGGTATTCTTTATCTGGAAATATTTGTAAGTGATAAGAATGAAGATAAAGGATAAATTTATTGTTGGATCATTATTAGTTTAATCCCAATTAATGAAAAATCCTGGATGACTATTGTTGAAACTTTTGGTGTTCCATTTTATCCTTTAAAAATGTTTATTGTTCTATAACCTCATCTTTAAACTTCAGTTTTCCTGGAAATTTCAACTAGATTTTCTCACGCAGTCTGTTCTTCATAGATGGCAGTTTTAAAACTTTACTTGTACTTATTATAGAGAAAACCTTGATAGGTTCATGAGTATCTGAATGTACTATTAACTTTTTTTTCTCGTTTCCTCAGTGTTTAACAGAAAATGCTTACTAAAGATAGCATGTAGAAATCTTCAGTTTTGAAACACACAAAAATCAATGTGATATTGACATATGTTTTCAAGAAAATGATAAAGATTCATTTAGTCTCCTCTCACTTCTTGTGACTGTTCGTGTCTAACTTCTTACAGAATCGCCTTTTTACTAGACTGTTTTCTCTTCAGACCTTCTGTTTTGCAGTAGTTAACACTTCAAATAGCTCATTTGTATTCTGTACATCAGCTATTCTATTTTGGGGTGTTAAAACAAGTGGTCGTCTTTCATTTACAGCTAGTTATAGTAACGTGTTAGTCCTATTTTAGTTTTAGTCTCTTCATATCTTCTCACTTTCCCTCTCCTTCTCTGTGACAATTTTTGCTTAGTAATCTTCAATTTCATAAAGCAGAGAAAAGGGAAAATTAAATCCATTCTATTTGCATCCCTATTGTGGGAGTATTTTGACTTTATTGTTTTTGTTTTATTTACAAATGCATTATAAAATATCTTTGATTGCAAATTATCTCATGCAAGTCAAATGATCTAGAATATGTACACATATTTTCATGACAAATATTGGGAACATTATCTGAGAAGACAATAATGGACCCAAGGCATAAGGAAGTTTCATTACTATTTTTTAATATCTACAATATGTATTCTTGATACTAACTAAAATGATCTAGATAATTTCAAATTATCCAACAAAATGTTTGAGTTGTTTTTGCTTTTATCTATATGTGCACATAACATCAGATTTTTTTGGCTTCCTGATTAATAACTGTTAAAAATATTTGTTACTTATCCATTCTATGTCCAGAAGTCTGTTAAATATTGGGAATGTAGTGAGAGAGGTATATGTTTTGTCTTTAATATCACTGAACTCTGTAAAGAGTTAAGAATTGAGTTACCATGTCTGTCAATCTTTCATTCCCTTCTTTTTGCAATGATCACAATTTATCCCAACTGAAGAAAAACCAAACTATTTTCAAAAGAACATGTATAGTTTCTTGATGCTCCATTTATGTTCCTATCCATCCAAGAGTCACTTACAGGTTCTATTTTGGTGGGTGGCATGTGGTGCAGAGAGCTGCAAGGCATTGAAATAAGTGAAAAGTCAAAAATACAGAAAGCTGCAATAAGAAAGCGAGAGGTGAAAAGCTGCATTGTGACACCTTATTGACCCTGATTTATTTGGAGTTCTTCCTGCAATATGTTTGAAACTTTAAAAGAACACTGTGCCTCAAACTCTGAATTTCAGTTTGTCCAATTTACATGAAATGAGAAGCAGATACTTTACAATTTTGTTTTGGGCTTATAAAAGTAGATTTCCTGGTAGGAAAATGTAGTTGAGATTTTGCACAGGGCATAGAGCTGTAGGCACTCTTCACTCTATGCAAAGCCGCCAAAGAATACTTCTCTTTCATCCACTCTTGCCTATGTCCTCCATTGTTCATGGCAGCAATGAACCTACACAGGTGCACAGTGAGTATTCCTATGACTTCCCTACGGCTTCCAGCCTTCCCACAGCAATTAGAAAGCTTAAATAATCCTGAACATTTTCTCCTATTCAGTCGTGTATTTCCTCTCATTGTTGAGGAAGCAGCAGCAATAAACTGATGTACACTGCATGAATGTTCCGGAAACATCAGGCAACAGTGAACTTGACTTTTGTACGTTTTAGATGATGTACACTTCTGTTCTTTCATTCAGCGTTCCAATGTCTTGCAGCAGAACAAATCTCCAGGGAATCATGAAGTCATAGCAAATTATTAATAGAAGGGGACTGACAAGTCATGCTTTTCAGTCTTTTCTTGTTAGAGATTTTGTATAATCTGGCAAATATTCTTTCCTAAACCAGTGTTCATAAGAAATATGAATTTTTCTAGAAGAACAGCTTTCCAGGCAAAATTGTATTCCAGAATGATAGGTAAGTCATTGTAGATTAATAGGCAACTGGTTGATCTCCTAAACTCCAAGTCAAATACAGGTTTTTCTCTCTGTAGTTTACAAGAGAATGTTTCTCTGAATGGTCAGAGACTTTGTTTTACATAGTTAACAAGTATGGAAAACATACTAACATCTTTTTCCTACTTTATGAGTAAAGTACTGGGTACTTTACTAAAGTACCTAGTGTTAGAGGAGAAATCGATTAAACAGATGAAATTCTCTATGTTTTTTCAGTTTATCTCAATTTTCACAGATTGTGATGGGTAACTACAGTGATTACTGATAGGGAAGAAGGCATGTGCATTTGAATATTTTTGTGTTTTTCTCTGTATATATGTATATGCAAGTACTCACAAAGAATGCCTGTGGTCATGAAATGAATTTCACCACATTCTCAAAAGTTATATGTTGATTTTCGAGTGTAGGTGGAGAGAGGAGTATATTAATTGCACCAAGGGGCAAAGAGAAAAGTGAATAAAGGATAATTTGTTAAATGTGTTACTATGTATCAAACACTGAGCCAGTAGCTTTATGCGTATGTTTTGATATTGATCACCACACTGATAAATCCATATTTATTTCTTCATCTTACAGAGAAAAAACTGGGGCCTCATGGCTAAGTGACTCTCCCTAGGTACAAATGAGGTATGAGAAGGTGAATGTAAAAATCTTAAATATGTGTTATGGAAAAAGCTAATCACCATTACCACCCTCAATATACTCCTTCCTGCTTCTGCATACATAAATCTTGTCACTTTCTGAAGCAGTGCAGGAAGTCCTCTGTCTCAAATGTCTTAGTGATGACTGCAGGCCTCTGTGATGTGCCGTGCAGTAGAAGGGCAGGCTGGTAAAATATTATGGTGTGTCTTCATCCACCTTAGTCAGCAGATCTGCTCCTCAACTTCTGCACTTCCCCAAAGTGAAAAAACTATGAAAGGTAAATGTTTGGAATTGACTCAGGACCTCTGGGTAGCCACCATGGTGCAACTGAATAAACTCAAGAGAACTTCCAGAACCCCTTCAGAAAATGTAAGGAATTTAAAAATCTAAAAACAGAAAAGAAAGAAAAGAAAAGAAAAGAAAAGAAAAGAAAAGAAAAGAAAAGAAACAGAAAGGTAGGCCTTCTCGAGATGGGAGAGTATAAGAGAGACAGCACAAAAAGGAATAGGAACTAAAATATATCACCATGTGACTTATTTATGAATTAATTCCACAGGACAAATGCATTTATTACTTGTCAATTCATTCTCATGGCAAAGATATGCTAGTGAAACTTTTAAAAAATTTTTGAAAACTCACCATATTTTCAATCACACCTTGTGTTATGGTTTTATCTAAACAACCCCAAAACCTCATGCACTTGTAAGTGGTACTTTGGGGAAATCGTTGTGAGGATTAGGCGTATTTATAGCTACTTTGCTGCATGGAGATGGGGAATGGTAGCAATAGGAGAATGTCTGGAGATGGCCTAGAAGGGTGTATGCCTCCCTCAGTTTCAGGGTTCCCTCCGTTACTCTCTTCCATTACAAGAGCCATTTTCCTCTGCCATGTCCCTCGGCCTTGCCATCCTGCCTTGTCACCATTGGACTATGGATAGAAATATGAGCCAACATAAACCTCTCCCCTTGGGTATTTCATTCCAGTGATAAAGAAGGTGCCTAAGACACCCTGTTAGATGGTAAGCGATAGAAAAAGGATTCCTACTCCCGTACAGTTGGTGGTAAAAAAAATCAAGTAAAAAGTAAAATGGTATTTAGAATTTCTAAGTACATTACCTATGTAAACCTACTTTATAGTCATAAAATCCGGTGTGTTTGAAACTGTTATTCCTGCTATTATATATCAGTGGTGGCAAACCTGTGGCATCCATGTTGTTCGTTTTGTTTTTAATATAAGAAATGTTAATACATGAGGTTTTTTTTCAACTATATCTTTAGTATTCTGGTTTAATTGATGTTGGTACTTTGTGATAAATAAGTTGGTTTACAGTTGCAGCTTGAGCATTCATATCTAACAGGTTAGCTGTCACTGATAATTGGTAAAATCGGAACTGAAAGTCTGAAATAACTTGCTAACGTACATGTGGCTAAGATAACACATTTCTTATACAAATTTAAGTGGCCTGTTTCTTCCCTGTACTTGAAATTCTTATCTGCTGTCCAACATTGGATTTCCTTTTCTCCTCATCATGGCTGACCTTCCATAAAATGTATTTTGAACAAAAAATACTGTGAAATATCACATATATTGGTAAGATATGAAACCAACAGTCAAAACAGGCTGATTCCTAATTAGCTGTATACAACCTGCACGTATTTTATATTCTTGCCTTGTAAAATATTCTAAATTGCTCTATTATAAGAGAGAAAGGAAAAGATCATGTTAATATGTTGCATCTCACCTTAAAGATGACATTTAGACATGTAGGTTTAAAAATAACTTTTCTGTAAAATTAACGAACAACATTTTAAAATCCTGATGTTTAATTTGTTTATTATCGTAGAGTTTCTTAATCCTTTTTATCACTCATGGTAAATTATTTTGTTCATATATTTGATAAAGATACTTTTACGTAAGTTTTAGAATACATTGAAAATGATTAACTTTAAATGGAATGAACAGAACTATACCATTTAGATAGCACCAGCAGTTTGTTATATGGAATAGAGACAATAGTGCCTCATAACAGAATGATCACAGCCAGCAGGAAATGGAAGTATCAGAACATAATCAAAGACCATGGCAGTTGTCATAATTTTGAGCATAAATGTGTACTTGGGAAACACGCATGATTTCTACATTCCAGAAGAGAGAATAAGGCAGCAAGAACAAGAAGGTATCCTCCCCAGATGGCTCAGGTCTCTTTAAAAAGCTTCCTTGGAAGTTTCACACATTCCTTACATTCCTTACTCAAACATTATTAATCATATTTCCATACTTAGTGACAAGAAAACTTAGGCATACAGTCTTTTAACCTGAAATCATATAATGATCTGACACCTTCAAATTCTTATGTGTTAACAAAACATATAGATGTTATGGGTTTTTAACCCATATCATTTGTAATCTTTTTAAATTTTAAATTTTTAAATTTTAACCCATATCATTTGTAATCTTTTTAAATTTTCTTTTTCCTAAAATGTACAAATTGGATTTAATCATCATGTTCTTCCTGAATTAAAAAAGAATCAAATTTCTTTTATAAAGCAGAAAAATAATGTATTTAAACTCCCCGATGTATTTTGTTAAACAAGCGCTAACTGGAATTTTAATTACAAGCTAAATTTGGTCCATTGCCATAGGGACAAAAGATGAATAGAAGTTTATCTCTTGAAAAAACAACATATAACTTGATGAAGGGGAAACAGAAATAGTCATTGCTTTACACAGCATAAAGCATATTTAAGAGTTGAGATACAGGACAAACAGAAAAGAAAGCGAGATCTGAAATAGACATTTTCTTAAGATTTTGTGCGTGTGTGTGTGTGTATGTGTGTGTGTGTGTGTGTGTGTGAATTTAAATTTTCTACTCAGTGTACGTACCTTTGATCTGTATCAGTCCTCCCTTTTTCTCAGGTTTCTGATGTATTGATGCACATGACAAGATCAATGGAACTTGTAAGGAAGGAGAGAATCAAGAAATTTGTACATCCAAATAAGTGGGTCAGGCAGACATAAGAATGTCAGAGCAAACATTAGGTAAAGTAGGTAATGTTGGCCTCCTTACAATTATGCATAATATGAACACATATTTAACCCTTCTCATGCTGGGTGACACCAGCAAGATTGGAAATCAATGTTTCTGTTTCTGTTACAGGTTTGTTCTTGGTGATCTTTCAATGACCCTCTATTGGTCACCAGTGCATCACAAGGGACTGTGTTTGTATTATGGTAAATAGTATAGTGTAACATAATGAATACTAATTTTCAAATTAACACATTTCCATTTACTGGATTTTGTAACTCAAAATAATCTCAAGCAGCATCTAATATAATTTCCAATTTTTCTCTGGAGGAAACTCAGGTCCAATCTGACACTATGACCTACATAGGGATCCACACCTATTCCACTGTGGAAATGCAGAGCCCTAAATTCATCTCCTGTGTTTCACATGGAAGTTGGCATACATCAAATAGTCTCAAAAAATCTGTACATTACAGAATGTGAGATGTCTACATCTTCAGGAAGTAAATCAAACAAACAAACCGCTACTAGATTTTCAGAAAAGCTTTTTCTGATCTTTTAGTTTCAGGGTTAAAAATGTCACCGTTCAGATCTGAATTCTTCTACCTCTTTTATAAGGCAAGTTCTTAATATAATTATGAAGAAACAACATTCTATCTTTGTATTCTATCTTTTTTTTTTCTGAAAGGTGATTTTTAGGCCCATTTGTTTCCCTCCTTCCTTTATTCAGAAACTTGGTATGAAGAAACACTTGAACTGCAATTGCATTGCCTTTGGGATTGTTTCATTATGGTGCCAGTCAGCATAATGAAACCACTGACAATCACTGTTTCTAACCATTGAATAGCCCTAGGACCACACAAGAGTAGGGGACATAACTGGAGGTGGTGCAGAAAAGAGTGAACCATAGCTTTGATAACAGATGAAGCTGAATATAAATTTGAAGCTTTTACTCACTAATCCTCTACCTATTGTTGTAAGTGTTTCAATGCAAACCTCAGTCTTCTCATGAGGAAAGTAGCAATAGTGATGCTTAGATCATTCAGAAATTAAATTAAAATAAATGCAATGAGATGTATAGAGCAAAATATTGAACACAAAAGATAATAAATCCTGGAGAAATGGCATCTTTATACATGTGTTCACTCGTCTCCGTGACTTACTTATCTGCATTTCTATGTCGCATTAAATGTTTATTATTTATAAAAAATTATAAGAAATATGATACAATGAATTTCTAATTTTTATAGGTTAGGAACAATGCTGAATGTTTTCAAGCCATTGACACTATAATTCACTCATACTTTCACCTTCTGAACACTGATATGACTTGAAGTTAGCTGATTTGATTGTAATCAACTTACTATTTAAAAAAGTCAATGTGACTTACTTTTTTTCTTGAATTTTATTTAATTTTTTATCTGAATTGAGGAAACAAACGAGTATTTTTCATAATGCTGAGAAGGCTCGAAGAATGGCATTTTGTATTGTAGGCCATATACAAAAATTTTATTTTTTTGTATCTACTATATTTATGGGCCCATTTTCACACCAACGGTTTGTATGTGATCAGGGAATGAAAAATTATTTTATGATTGGCTCAAGCACAAATAGAGTAATTAGAGAAGTAAATCTATTATCTACAACTCATTGCATGTATTCAAGAGCCAAATGAAATTTACCTTGTAATTATCCTACAGTTGAGCGTCATTCACACCACCACTTACTGCGTCCAACAGATGCCCCATTTGGCTTCCTGTCTCTCTGGGTCAGTCTTCATTTACCCAATAAAATATAGCTGCCCGAGAAGGAGAATCAAAATAGTACTTGTAAAAATTAAATGTACTTTAAAAATGAGATTTCAAGTTTGAGAACATAATCACTTTGGTTCATTCCTTGTTCATACAGAATTTCTAAATTGATGAAGAGTTATGCAGTAACTTTAAAACAGAAATAGCAAAAAGGTTCTGCGATATCAACAGTCTGAATGTACCTTATATTTAATCAGTTTACTTATACTAATTCAGCGTTCATTTACTATATCTATTGGGCTCGTTTGTCCATATTATCCTTACTATATTACCCTTACTATATTACCCTTAATATATTAATTACTCTTACTGTAATCTTATTAGTAATGATCTTTCTCTTTTCCTCAATCTCTATTTTGGTTTTATTTTGATAAAAATTTAACTAGATAACATTAAATGAAGAGTAGAGTTCAAATCACCATTACTTTCTTTTATATGTAATTACCCTTTTAAAAATGTGATAAATTAAAAGACCTAATCAAAAGCTAATAATACTAGTGGATTATTTCTCTCTACTTGTTTTTTTCAAGGACTGGCTCCAAAAGATTATACAATTTTTCTAGCCTCTATAAACACCTGGAAGACAAAAACAAACTAACTCTGCTATGCACTATTTTATCTACTACTGTACTGTTGTTTATGTGTGGTGAGTGTGTGTTTGTGTAAGAGTTACATATCATTATATAAATTAGAATGTACCAATAATCAGTAACTTTATTTCCAGAATTCATTGTTGATGAATACTAATGACTTATGGAATAAAAACTAGGCTTTAAAGTACTCTTTCCATTTTATTTTTACAGTTTTCTTTGTTTTCCTTCTATTGCTTGGACATTCCTTAAACATACTTTCTTTTGGAAACTCTTTGCAGAGATACTGAATTACTTGTGTTACATAGAAAGAAGTTTATTATTATGGAAATTAAGGGGCTAATATAAGATTACACATAGTCTTAAGCACTGACCATCTCCACAGCTCCATATCAAGCTTCTCTCATTAAACATTAGTGCTTCTTCACAGAGCTCCATCAGTATGGGTTATCACTGTCCAACACGCGTCTACCACAGTCACTCATTGTCTCACCCTTGCAATAGTGTGCTTCCCATTACTCTTAGATATGCCTCATATGCAACATTTATAAAGAGAAAAGGTTTAGTTTTGGCTCACTATTTTAGAACTTTCAGTTCATAGTCTGTCCTTGTTTTCTGGCCAGTGATGAGGAAACATATTATGGTGGCATAGATTAGGCTACTTATGTCCTGCCCATGAATTAAAGGTAGTAAGAAGAAGAAAATGGAGACTCACCACTCCCTAAGAAGGCATAAACCCAATTACCTAAAAACCTCCCCCTAGGCTCCACCCCTCAAGGTGTCAGCAAATGTCAATAGTGCCACTATAGGGACTAACATTTTGTTGATAGATCTTTGTGGAACACTGTAAAGCTACCTATAACACTTTTCTTTCTACACTGAGATACTCATTTGGTTTTAGTTCTCTTTTATAATGATATAATCAGTGCTTCTATAGAGTAACTATTTAATAGAGGAATAAATAATCTTAGTGAGAAATGTTGGCAATATTAAATAGAAAGTGTTATAATTATGAAAAAGGCTGGAAATACAAGATGGACAATGATGAGATTTACTACAAAGAATAAACAAGAAAATTGCAGAAGAAATGTAGTCAGAAACAGAGTTGTTTACCACCAGGAAGTAGAAAACATTGACTGCCAGCCCTCAAATCAAACCAGGGATAAAATTGTCAGTGTGCCTGCTCCATATGTATACTAATGTAGGATCATTAGTGCATGTGTCTGAGCACATGCAGGTGTTTGAGTGTGTAGATCTTCACATGCCAAAGAAAAAAATCTCACAAAATTCTGGAGAAAATGAAATACCATTTTAGTTAAAATTCTTTGTAATTAACCTGTGTGGGATGTGCATGTGTATGACGGGTGTGTGTGTGTGTGTCTGTCTGTCTGTGTGTGTAGTATGGTACCTAGGACCTCCTTTATGCTCATGAAGACTCTAACACAGACCTGCAGCACAATCTCTTAATATCTTTTCTCATTTTGTTGTTGTCTTTATTTTGAGACAAAGTCTTGCTAAATTGCTCACGCCGTCCTGAAATTTATAATCCTTCTGGCTCAGGTTCCCACATAGCTGAGATTATAGGCATGTGTCACCATGCCTACTTTAGAGTTTAATTTTTAAAAGATGAAAAACAAAAAGAAAAACCTTTCAGAAAGTGATCTAAAGAATAACAGAACCTTTATATTTCTGTATCAACCCTACTTAAGTTTCATTTGACTTGGTAGCAGAAGAGAATGAAGAGCAGCATACACTGGAAAAATAAACTATACAAAAGGCCCGGTATTTGGGAAACAAATACTTAGCAATAGAGATAAATATCATCTTCAAAGGAAACATAGATTAAAATCCATGGAAACTAACCTAATGGTATAAAAGTGGTACTGCTTAAATGATAAGTAACCATGTAAGGTAGGCATTTGACGTATGCCCTCTGGTGACTTGATTCTAGTCATATTGACAGGTTAGAAAATCTGTTATAGGTAATAACTGCTTTAAAGTGAAAGTGACAATTTTTAAATAGATACTTGTTGTAACTGTTTGGGTTAACCCCCAATACTTATAATTTAGAGATTATGGGACACAGTTCAATGGAGTTAAATGATTTCAATCCTTTTGGACTGTCTTACCTTTAAAAATAAACAAAAAACAAAATCTAGTGAGTCTCTTTTGTCCTAATACTTGCATACTTGGCTTATGATTCCTTACAATAATGTGTATGTTTTAAATTGTAGGCTGTTTCACAGTTGTTTTCATTATTTATGAGATGGCATTTGCCTTGTTCTTCAAATAGCAGCACTCTGAAATGCTCCAGACTTTTCCAGCAGAGTGTTGCATGAGAATCTAGAAGCGTCTTATTTCTAAAAAATAAGTAAAATCAGATAAATCAATAACTTATTTTCTATTCCACAGTTAAGGATGTATAAAAATCAGTACCTAGTAAGAATAGCAGTAGATTTCAGTAAAAAAAAAAAAAAAAAAAAAAAAAAAAAAAGATAACACACACTGAGAAATAAAAGTGAACTGTTGTTTTTAATTCTTTCTCTGGAAGACCATAAACCCTTTGAGGACAATAGGCTTATGTTTCCAATTTTTAATGCCCAGTACTAATTCTTAGGAGGTATTCATTAAGTGGATAAAATAAAATGGAGATAGAGATCAAAAGAATGAAAGATTACCTGAAAATTTAATGTACCATGCTGTCTAAATTTTCCATAGAGTATGATGTAAAGGATTACCTTCAATGTGTTATTTTTCAAGAATATCACTTTTAATTAGTTTATAGAACATGTTTTTACAAAAGTATAGCTCCAATGGTAAGAATTCATGTTTCACTTTTTAATGAATAAGCTCTTAACAGTGGGTTACTTTAGATGCGGAGGCAAGGAAAAAAATTGTTTCAAGTAAAGATGTATTTCCTATGTAAGTAGTTCATCAGTTCTCTCAGACAGAAAAAAAAAATTTTATTTTAGATCCCACTTTTCTGAGTTATTTAAAATATTTTCTCAACCAATATGGGCAAATTATGCTCTTATTAGAAATGCAATAAAAAGGGGGGTGCTTAGTTTTTCTTATCTCTTCCAGACAGATTGTAATTAGAATTAGCCGGGGTTTTACTTAATTTTGCAGGAGTTCCTATGTACAGCCTTCATATCCTTAGTATAATTAACATCGTATCACTCCCATTAGTGTTTTTAAGCACTTAAATTGTGCCATAATGGTCACAGCTAAACTTGCCATTAAAGGGCAATTGCTATTTATTATGGTCGTAAAGTAGACACTTTACCACAGGAAAAAATATATGTATAGTGGAGTTCCATTTAGAGAGCTGGAACAGACAGTGTCATTAGTTACGGCACCCTTAGGCTAAAAGGCTGTTTCCGATTGATCCTATACTTATTTTATTCTGTAGGCAGTAGGGAAATCTAAAAACAGATGACAAATCATTGCTTTTAAAGGAAAAAAAAAAAGAAAACAGTCTTATTAGTTGAGTTTCTTTATAGAATCATGAAAGGTTGGTGCTGGAACAATTTTATAAGATGATTGAGCCTAGCCCTCTTTTATTTTATAGAGGAGAAAGGAGGAGTTTAGGGGTAGATCCCAAGGTTATAGAACCCAAGTAGAAGATCATCTGACTTGAAGTTTTCATACACATTTCACAAGCCTATACTAAAAAAAAAAAAAAATTCACCACTAGACTTTTTTCTTTGGTCTGCTGCATATGATTGACATCCCTTTGATTAATTTTAACTTCAGTGTCTTGCAAGGTGTACTGTATTTAATTTATAAGATATTTACCTGATTTCAGAGTTAACCATATTATGTGGATATTGGATAAAGAAAATTTTACATGTTTATTGATTATACTAAATCATAATGTTTTAACTCCTTTTCTTTTTCAAGATTCTTTTTTCTGGAATTCACAGAATCATCCTCAATGTCACTGGACCTTGAATTAAAAAAAGAGCAAACACAACAAAATTTTGATTTCTCTACTAACCCTGTTGTGCATTGTTGTTTCCTTTATCTATAGATTAATTTTCCCAACCTGTGATGATGGCAGATTTATTTTATTCAGCTGAATTGTTGAAGCTCAAACCATGTAAAGGAGTAAACAATCATCACTGAAATGAGAACAATTTAGTAGTTTTGCATGATTAATGTCCTACATAAATTCTTTATGACACTGAACTGAAAGATGATGTTATAAATGTATAATGGGAAGTTAACAGAATGTGTCACCTTTGCATTAGTTTCTGATGTGACAGACTAGCAATCAGTGATTTCTCAATGGTCAGGGGTCTATAAAAGTACCATATTTTCTCTTTATAAATTAAGATTTAGAAGCCATAATAATGCATGTCCTGAGACCAGCTGGCAAAAAATGCCTTGAAGAGGAATTGCCTTTTATATATTTTTCCTGATAAATTTCAGATGCATGTTTTTATGCAGCTACATTTTTCCATTTCATGCCATTGTTAGTCTGGAATGTTTAACATAAAATTTATAAATTTATTTTTTGTAATCAATTACCTATGAGAGAACAAAAAATTGAAAAAAAATTCTGCATTGTATTTCATCCTGAAAAATGTCAAACGAATTATGCAGTAAGTATAAATGGTTTAAATAATCATGATTATTCATTTCATAAATAAGAGCAGAAAATGGTGTTTAGAATCTGAAAGGAAAATATAATAAAAAGGACAGCTAATGCAAAACATCTTATAGTTATTTTAAGATTTTATGGTCTATTATTGACAATATTTAGACTGATATCTGAGTGCATTTAATTCCATTTAATCTTGCAGAGTTCCTAATTTATTCTCTTCTAACTGCTGCTCCTCACTCATCCAAACCAGGCTTTCTTCATTTTATTTGATTGATTTGTTCATTAAATCAACACATAATTTGTAGGTGCTTAATATTTGTCAGACAATACTGTTTTAGACACTGAGAAATGAAATGAACATATGAAGTGAAAATATCCACTATCTTAGCATTACTATTGAGGAAATCCTGTGGAAGTTTTTATTTAAAATAGAGACCAAGGAACACAAATGCAAGGTCATAACACATAGCATAAAACAATAAGAAGGGATTGGATTGATTGATTGATTGATTGATTGATTGTATTATAGACCCTCTCTCCAACTCTAAATTCCCTTTCCTCATTGTCATTATTATTTTTATCCCATGTTTATTATATGTAATATTTACAATCATTGAACTTATTAGTTTTCTTTATATTGCACATTTTAATTCTACTATTTCCTCTTTGCTTTCCCTTTACTTCTCGTCTCACACTCTAACTCTTGGACCCTTTCCCATATGTAAGAGATTTATCCACTTGATTCTTCTATCCAGCTTTTATTAAACTCATAGTACATTGCCTTACTCACATGAGAAATACAGTATGTAAGCTTGCTTATCTGATTTATTTCACTCAAAATTACGTATTCCACATGCATCCATTTTCTTACAAATGTCTCCTATCTTCTTCTTTAGAACCAAGTAGGATTCCATTGTGCATAGATATCACATTTTCTTTATCCATTCATCTTTTTGTTTATCCATTCTTTATCCATTCATCTGTTTGTTTCCAGGATTTAGCTATTATGAATTGTTCTGCTACAGAAAATAGTATGCATGTTTTACTGTAATAAGATGTGTTTAAGTCTTAACAGGATACATGGCAGGGGGATAGCATAGAAATGCTAATTTTTGTTTGCTGAGAAATCTCCATACTGATATTCATACTGGTTGTACTAGTTGACATTCCCACCAAAAATGTAGAAAGGTTCGTTTTTACCACAGCCATCCCAGCATCGTTAATCTTTGACATCTTGAAGATTGTATTTTTTGGGTGTCAAATATAATCTTGTGTTTTTAATTTGCATTTCTATATAGGCCAAAGATACTGAACAGGTTTTCATATATTTATTGTCTTTTTATTCTTCTCCTGAGAGTTTATCTGTTCATTTCACTACTGTTTTTAATTGGATCTTTTATTTTAGGTGATCTAATATTTTGAGTACCTCTAAATATTAGTTTGGGGAATAGCTAGCAAATTTGTTTATCATTCTGTAACTTGTCCATCACTTTGCTAATTGATTCCTTTGATGTATAACATTTGAATTTGCTGTAATCCTACTTGTTGATTTTTGCTGTTATTTCTTATGTGTTTGGGTTCTGCTTGTTAAAAAAATGTTTCATTCACCTATAAGATGGACTCTTTTACCTATTGTGTCTTCCAATGGTTCAGTTTTTCTGTTTTAATGTTTAGATGGTTGGTCCATTTTCATTTTAGTTCAGTGCATGGTGAGCAATATGGATTCCACTTCAATCTTATGCAAACAGATGCCCAGTTTTCCAGCATCATTTGAAAATAGGCTATCTTTCCTGTAGCATATTCTCTGGGCTTTTTGTCAATGAAATATACAAGTGTGTCTGGAAATGTTTCTGTATTCTCTATTCTATTTGATTGATTTGTTTGTGTGCCAGTACCATGCTATTTTCATCACTGTTGCTTTCTAATATTGTTTGAAGTCAGATATTGTGATACCTCTTGCTTTGCTCTTGTTGCCAGACTGCTTTTACAATTCTGGATGTCTTTTGATTCCATATGAATTTAAGGATTGTTTTCTCTAGATAAATGGAGCTTTCTGTTGGTATTTTGCTAGGATTGGATTGAATCTTTAAAACAGTTTTTGGAGTGTGGCCATTTTGACAGTATTGGTTCTGTCTACATAAGAGAAACACATTTTCATTTTATGAATTTTTTCAATCTCCTTTTATAGAACACTATATTTTTCTTTGTATAGTTTTTTCACTCTTTGGTTAGGTTAGTTCCTAGGTATTTAATTTCTCTTGATGCTGCCAAGAATGTTACTTTTTTCATTGAGTTCATTATTCAAAAATGCCATTGATTTTCTATCCTCTACATTGTTAATGTTGGTTATTAATTCTAAGAATTTGCTGGAGTTCATTGGGTTGTTTATGTGTACACATAGACACATCATCTGCAAACAATGATAATTTGAATTCTTCCTTCCATATTCATATCCCTTTTATTTCTTTGTCTTGCCTGGTTGCAAAGACATAGATCAACTAAACAAATAAAATAAAGAAATTGAGCTACATCCTTGAACATATGGATTTAGTAGATATCTACAGAATATTCCAACCTACTACAAACTTTTTATGCAACAGAAGGTGTTTTCTCCACAACAGATCACATACTATTTAAATAAGTATAAAACTATTGAAATCACTCCATGTCTACTATCAGACCAGTGTGCAATGAAAATAGAAATCACCCACAGAAAAATTTACTGAAAAATTACAAACACCTGGAATAATAATAGCATGGTCTTGAGTAACCAATGAATCACAGAAGAAATGACAAAAAATTTTTCTGGAAGTTAATGACAATACCTATAGAATACATCACAATCTCTGAGAAATGATGAAAATAGTCCTAAGAGGAAAGTTCATTGCAATCAATGCTCACATCAGGCCAAAGAAGTTCAAATACTTAACTATATGAGGAATCTTAAAATGCTTGAGAAACTAGCATGGCTTTAAGGAATACCATAGTGGTTCAGCATGAGATTTATGGAGGGGCAAAGTTTCCTGAGGGTCACATATAATAACAATTAAAGTAGTCCTGGAAAAAGAGATTATTGCCATACAATACACAGAACTGAAAGGGATAGAATCAGATAATAACAGAACAGAGGTACTGGAGTCTCTTGGTGATTAAACATGATTCTGAGATAGAAGGACGACTCCAAACAGTTTTTCTGAACAGTTGAAAGGATTACTCAACAGTTGTTGAGTTGAGAAGACTGCAAGTGGAGTAGATCATAGAGGAAAGATAAAGGACTCAGACTTAGAAATAATAATTTTAATTTGCCTGTTGGACATTGAATTGGGAAAATCAAGCTGTTTGTTGGATTTACAAATTCTGGATTATAGTAAAGAGGTTTGGCTTCAAATGGAGACTAATTAGCATATATATGGCATGTTATGACTTAGAATCAGATGTGATCTCCAAGGGAAGGAAGACAGAAAATATATGTTCTAAGACCTGAACCTTAGGGAACTACAAACTCTTAAAGATTAGGGAAATGGGACTAAACAGCAGGAAAGGTTTAGATATATCTTTTGACTGGAGATAAAACCAAAAATGTATAGTATAAAGTTAAGCATTTCACAGAAAGACTGTGAAGACAGAGAGCAAACTATTAGATTTACAACATGAAGGTCACTGGTAACCTTCACAAGAACAGATTATAGCGTCATGAGGATAAAAAGCCTAATTTGAATGAGTTCACAAAAAAATGAGAAAAAGGGATTATTGATTGGTCTTTTGAAGCAAAGTGCATCATTTGTTTTCATAAATTCCAGACTGGATTCAAGAATTCAGTTCCATGGCCTAGTGCTGTGGTTAAGTGGGAGGTAGTAATGGTGTGCATCAAATTTTTCTTTTCTAAAAATGCAATCAAATACAAAGAAAAAAATTATGCTACATGCTGAACAATATATATATATATAATATATAAATAAGTGAAAATTAAATTCTGAGGTTCCGAAATGTATGTGCATTAAGATAGAAATGGGTACCAATAAGATGTTCGTTGTTATTATTTATTGCTAGAATTACACTTTTATATAAATTTATAACTAAAACTAAGTAAGTTCCTTTTATACTATTAATGGCAAGAACTTGATCTTGACAAATCATGTTATCAGTGGTATAACTGAAAGGTTGTTAACTCTGTCAGATCCAAAATGTATCCCCCAATCTCCTTCTCTTCTCCCCTGTGAGCATCTTCGTATATAGTAAAGCATAATGTTCTCATGGTAAGACAGATGGAGGTATCTTGTCCCCATAACATTCAGATAATTTCTAGCCAACCCCGATGATATCACTGGCCTGTGATCTTTGATTAGGCCTAGTTTACTCCATCAGCTCTTAATCATAAAACATCTTATTCTATATCCTTTCAGTAAATCTGCAGTCCTTACATACAAAAATAAATGCATTACCTGAAACTGTATGCTACACTCATATTAAACAAAAATGGCAAACTAGAATCATCATTTTGGGGGGTTCATTTTATTCACTGAATATCAATTTTAATAATAAAACAAGAATATAAACAAAACATTTTTTTAAATTTTATTTTAATAGGGGGTAAAATTAAACACAACAAAACAGAACAGAATGGGACACAAGAAAGCATAAATTTCAAAGCTAGACCAGAGATCTTCACTATCTGTCATATTGTCTCTTGTTTTCTTCCAAATGGTTGTCCATATCTTTGCATACAGGGAGCTCATAGTAAATAATATAACCAATCTTTTCACAAGATGTATAGTTCACTGGTTCCCACTTGCTAATAGAGGACACGGAACAGGGGACAGGACAACAAGAGATGTTTGATTCTGAGCCAGCTTCCCTCTCTGGGGGGCGGCTGTGAGTATGGCAGACTTGTGGCGGCCCAAAGGAGAGAGACCCTGGTGCCTCGGCACTTGCACCATGAGGTTGACTCAGGGTACCGGGAGAACAAAGAGCTCCTCCACTCTCTGGGGGAGGGGGCTGGCTGTGAACAAAACATTTTAAAGTCATCTGAGTTATTTAATAACTCATCACACCATTGCAAGAGATAAATTTGACCTTAAGAAATGTTTAATTTTAATGAAAAATTTAAATGGTACACTTTGTTCATTTGGGAGGTAAAATGCATGTTAAGAAGAACCTGATAATAAAACCAGCTATTATCCCGAAATAATTGAGTACACAAACAATGTATAATCCTGAACCTATGTAGAGAAGAGTGACCTAACCTGCAGTGCACTTCCCTTCACTGAGAAAGGCGAAGGACCTTGGTGGAAGCTTCAGGTCAACACAGAGGGGAAGGATTAAGAGCCACAGAGGATTCCTGCTGCAGGAGGTGGGAGAGACACATCTCTAATGTCACAGAGTCTGAGCTAAAGTCACAGACGAAATATGATCTAGAAATGAGCTACATTCTTAAAATGCAGTCACAACTGTGAACATAAAAACAATGGAGACCTTTCTGCAGCTAAACTACTTTACTTGGATACACGCAAGAGGTCCTGACACCTTGGCAGATCATATTCAGAGAGTTATAGTACATGCAGAGTCCTACATAAGTTTCTAAAAATGAATGCATAGGATTTAAGACCCTTTTCATTAAAAAATACAATGAAATAAACATATAGTAAATTTCACAAATTTACTGTGTCAAATAAAGTGTTCAATGATTAGTATTTTACAGAGTAAAATGCAACTTGTGCTACATGTTTATGTACTGCACAAATTACCAGTCAGCAGTCTAGTGTCTGATGGAATGGAAGGTTTTGCACTGGGGATGTGTCGGGTTGCGAGCATCTTTTATCTCAAAACGTTGTAGCGGTAGATCTGCCTTACTTTGATCACATGGTCACCGTGTATAAAGTGTCACCGGCCTACGTATCAGTCCACAGTTCTTCCCAGTAGGTCTGGTGACCCTTCTGTAATGAGCCTTGTTGGTTTCTTCCTCATTTCTCTTTCAAAATTTACTGTATGGTCAACCTCTATAGTTTGCCTTATGCAAATTTCAATAAAATAACTTACATTTTTATTTTTAAATACAACATAAAACACATTATTAAGAAGGCAAATAAATTGCTTTGTAACTTTTCTAATCTTCCATTTGAAGTTGTGTTTTGTTCTGCTTGTCCTGCTCAATTTTTGCTATTCTAAACATATTTTTTATATTCTAATTTTATTCTGTCCACTGATTAATCCAGTAGTGGCCCAATAAAGTTATTAAATAGTGTAGTGAAGATTTTATTGCCATGTCTTGGGAAAATACTACTTTGTGAACTTTCTCTTCAATAAGCTTAAGCTTTATTTTAATAATAAACAGTAAAGCCACCAATCACTGATTATATAAGAAGAACCAGGAACCCATAAACCATTTATTCCCATTCTGATATTTAATTCCCCCAATTCTCAAAACAAGGTTATCATATCTACTTTACAGGTGTGGAAAATGAAGACTGAGAAGCCTTTTTCCCTGTGTGACATATCTGGTAGACATCTGGGCAGAAGTTAAAATCATTTCTCGCTAATGTTAGGGGCCAGCTCCTAACTAATAATATGATTCCTCTGGACACACCGCTTCTTCTGGCCTCACTTAAACCCAGCATAGCACTGTCTATGTTATCCTTTCTGCTACTTCTTTCACTCAACAAGACCAATCCTCTTTTCTCTGACCAGTTTCTCTGACTGATAAATGAATGCATTTTTTTTGCTGTTGTTGAAAAATTCCCTACTTGATACCCAAATCAGCTGAAAACCAATGGTAACCAACTATGACTCTTCCAGTTTGGTCTTGACTGCTATCCCTGGCCCTCAGAAACACTAAGTCCATTAGTTCAAATGCGTACTGCTGAGGGTTTCCCTAGCAAACTAACCATTATCCCAAGTGGGAAATTACTACTTTGTCTGATGTACTGTATTCTCATTGTGCATACTCTTAAAGGATTCTCTGGTGTGATCAAAATAGCCAGAACAGCCAAAATAGCTGTTATCAAAGTTTTTTCAGTAATATGTTAACTTTTGATCATTGATACAGACAGTTTACCTTATAAGTAAAGTGTATTGCCCTGATCTTGCCACTTTAAGTTTTCTGGCAGTTGTGACAGGTGACTTTTCTTAACTCTAATTAAGCAACTATTCTAGCAATCCAGAGTAATTTTTGTAACATGATTGATATGTGGAAAAGTGATATATCTCCTTCATTAGAAAAGGTGTGTATTTTAAATAAGGAAGGCTTTGTACTCCCATGAAACTAAAACAGAAAAATAAAAGAACACTATTATTGATAATTCTAAAAAAAGAAAGCCAAAAACAAAAACAAAGCATTCTCATACCATCCTTATGGTATCCTTATAAATGTTGAGAATAATAAGGTTATTTTTTTATGTTAGGTCCTTAGTATAAATGTATAGTTGAAGCAATGCAATATATACTTGAGAAACTAAGAAGCTATTGAAAATTTCAGATAGGAGATGAAAGAAAATAATCCGTCCTATTCATCTAGAAGATATCCAGTCACTTTCATCTTATTTTATATTGAAGAATGTTTTGAAGAAATATCCAAATCTAAATATCCAAAGTCTAAAAGAGGATTTCATCAGAGGGGAAGGTATTAAATAATGAATTGACATGCTTTGAAATTTATGCATGCTTTTAAATAAAATAACTTTTTGGAGGGATAAATCTCTTTAGCTCATGCAAATGCCACAAAATTTAGACATGGGTATAGAGAAATGCCAACTTGGGATGGCAGGATTAAATATAATGCATACCAGACAATAAGAATCCTAGAAGAGGTCTGTTTTCACTTGTTCTGTGAAGATAATTTTTCAGTTCTGGATACATACATTTGGAGGTCTTTTAAAAATAGGCCTTAAAAATAATTGTTTTTTGTTCCACTGATATGCTTTTCACTTGAGGACATAAAAAAGATATATAAATTAGGAATAAAATCACTTGTACATTTTGCATGATAGATCCACATCCTGTTAGCATTTTATTTCATACTTAAAAGGTTATTAAAGTAGCACTATCTAATCCAGACATAAGCACGGTTAAAATAAAGCAGGAAAGAGGGACGGTAAACACACATGCACACACACACACACCAATATGCAGCCCACATGTCAGTGTACATACATAAAGAAGAAAACAGAAGATTCTGATTCAACCATGTACAAGCTCAAAGAAGTTTCCTAGAGTTCTTTTTTTTTGTCTGTTATCTTTTCATCTGTTGGCAATTCCTACAATGTCCAACAAGGTATGACTTCTTAAATAGCTATTTTTAAAATTTTGATGAACACCATTTCTTTCATTTTCTTAATTAAAAACAATAATCATATTGGACCATCAATTAGGATTTTAACATAACTTAAAGCAGGTATGTTTTATCCTGTATGATTGAGATATTTTTACTTGTTTTTTTTTTTTTTGCTTTTTTGTTTCCTTTTTAATACTGAGTATAAACCAAGGAGCACTAAGTTATATCTATGGCATTTCTATGGGTGTGTGTGTGTGTGTGTGTGTTTCATGAGTGTTTAATTTGGGGACAGGGTTTCATTATTTTGTTAAATTTCCCAGGTTGGTCTCAATCTTGTGATCCTCCTGCCTTTGCTTCCCAGAAGTGGGATTTGCAAGCAGGCAACTCTGCGTGTATGTCTATACTGCTCTTTAGCTGCTATTTGTGTTCTTAAGTAAGATGTGAGTAAAATATGCCTCACTCATGGACTATCAGCTCTGTGGTGAGGTACTACCTTATAATATCAACAGTCCATCTAGCAGGATGACAGAATACAGAAATAATGTATTGTTTCCTTTTTGGATAGAAGCCTACAAAATTCAAAACATATAAATGAAATAATATTTTCACATAATTTTTACCCCCTCATCCAAAAACACTGGAGTTGTATTATCTATCCATATGTAAGTAATAAATCACAAAGGTTTAGATATTTATACTTTGGCAAAAATATATAATAATCTAGTTTCATTCTTTGTTCAGAGAATAAGCGATAAAGGTATTTTACTAGCAACAATCTATGAAAAACTTCTAAATATAAAGACACCATAGGAGGTTATCCACTACAGAATTTGCCTATTTTCACCTTTTTCTTCTGAGGCTTTTTGGCTTCTTATATAAGAAATTTTATAGAATTAAAATTTAAACAGCAAAACTTTTTGACAGAGTTTCAGTAATCAGCCCAGTGATCCAGAAGATGATAAGAGACCATTGTTACTAGGGGAGAAAAGAGGAACATTTGTGGTAAAGTATTCAAGCAATACCAATGTAATGAAAAGCATCATGCAAACTTGAATATACCTGAGGAGATCTGTACCGGCTTTTGGACCCTGCTGGGAAGCAGCTAACCTTGCATTTCAGGCAAGATTTCTAACATGGAGAAATGCTTTGAAGACGATGGCTGAAGAATGCAGCATAGCTTTAATGATACATATTTGCCTGAAAGGCATTCAGTCAAACAGACCTAACTATTCCATAAAGAAACAACAACAAAAGATATTTTGGAAAAGATGAATAGTAAGTAGGCACCAAACAGATTGAAGGGGAAGAATAAAGCTTATGAAAGTCTCTGGCAGGGGTTTCCTGACTTGACTAAAAAAAGTAATGAGAGCCAGCACTTAGTACCCAGGGCAAAGTTGCATGTAATGAACAAGCATGTGAGTCACAATTAGAAAAGGAGCACAGAGGTGGATTGAGGTAGAAGAGTTCTGAATTAACGCAGTGGGTGATATGGGATATATTTAAAATGAATTTAATAGCGCCATGAGAAAAATACCTGATTTATGCTATTCTAACCCTTTATTCATTTACTGTTTTGTTTTTATTGGTTACTTACTTCATTTTAGGTAATACTAGGGCATGTAGAAGAACAAAAATGGGAATTTCAAAGCTCCAAAAACTTGTCATCTATATACTGAACAACTTTGAATGTTTTAGAATATACGCTTCAATTGTAAAAGTTTTATACAAGAAAAACTTAAATATTAATGTGGATGCTCAAAGCAATGAAGTCAAGGAATCTAACACGAGTTGGAAAGTTTTAAAGAATTCACTACTCAATGTTTTTACTAAACTTTCTATTTAGCTTAGATAAACAATTACATGTTAAATGTTGGTCTTCTTCTTGGTATTAGGGCTCCTATAAAACTTGGAACTCACTGCTCCTGGAAATACTAAGTAACTGTATTTATGTGTTAGGTTAGATAAGTAAGGCAGCCTGTCTACAGAGCACTTAAATTCTAAAACTTAAAGTTGTTTCCATTGAGAATCTTTGTGGAACATAGAAATTTATGATGTGACTTAGTCATTATCCTTCTCAGGCTCAAGTGATAAACATTTTCAGTTCCTCTGACTCCAGGCCCCTTTTATTGTCAGCATCAATCCCCTCCTTCTCTAAAACACAATAATCCCTTTCAGTGCTTAAGCCGTAAGTGTTTCCACATTGTAATTTTACTTGCCTGCACTGCATGCTGTACTGCACCAGGCAGGCTCTGGAGAGGCTGGGGCTGTAGAGACAAGTGAGGATTTAGAGGGACAGGACACACAGCCTTCATAGAACGGAGAGGGAAGAATAGATCAGAGGGCTTGTTTGCTTGATCCCACGGATGCCGGGCAGCACCCAAGAGAGGAGCAGCCCTCTGAGGGGAGGTAACTTCAGACCTGAGTGCTAGCATTTGGGAAGAAATAAAGAGATTGACACAGTTGGGATTAGACACTAAGAATTCTCCCTATTTCTTTATAACATTTTTGACTCAATTTTTATTTTTGCACTGTTCTTTTCTTTGTTAACTTGTGAACTTTATCTTAAAGTCTCCAGACTCCCTGAGCCATTCCATGTATTGCACATTAATTCTGTCTCAAGAGAGAATTTGCCAGGTCTTTCTTGAGAAAGTAAAGACCACTAAACATGGAGTTTTTAAACTACTCTTTTCTCTTTGAGTTCAGTGTTTACTTTCACTAACTACTCCTACCTTCACTTGTAGATTAAATTGTCCATCTGATCATCAGATTCTATTTTGTTCATTTTGTCAATGGGACAAAGTACCTGACAACTACTACTTAAGCGGGGAGGGTTTTGTTTTGACTCACAGTTTCAGTACAGTCAGTCCATTGCTGGCTCCAACTCTTAACACAGAAACAGCATGGCAGAATGGCACAGCAGAGTGAGACTGTTCTCTCAGCATTGCGTACAGGAGGCAGAGAGAGAACGTTGAGTGGGAATGAGGATACTCTCTTCCACATCATGCTCTCAGTGACCTGCATTTTTGGACCAGGACTCACATGTGAAGAGTAAATTCAGCTCTTAATTCATCAACTGACTAATCTATGAATCGAAATAGTGTCTTGATGATCCATCCACCTTCCGAAAACCCACCACAGAACTCAAAATTTTAGGGGAACATTTTAGATATAAACTATGACACCTGTGTTCTCTAAGGCTTCAGTGCAAGTAATTCTTTATCTGATCTGTACTTCAATTGCTTCTTTTTTCCCTTAATTTTCCTTTCAATCTACAAATACATATGTTGAAGCCTTAAACATGGTTCAGATTTCTTCTATATTAAAAAAAAGACCAATTAAATATATTTTTATGTGTTAAGCCAAAGCGCTGAAATTTCTTGTAGGACCCTGTGATGGAGACGCATGCAATAGTATTCACCACCAATTCATAGAAAAGAAGTGAAATTTTGTGAGTGGTTTTCCCCTCTGCACACCCACTCTGTACCTAACTGTCAACTTTAACCTGTAAGGAGAGAGGTCAGGTCCTGAACTTCTACTGTCTGGCAAGTTTTTCACTCTATATCAGGTACATCAATAGATATTTCATAAAGGAATCACAGTCATTCTGTCAGTCTTTTGACCTTACACATGTTTATCTACCACTGCTCTTTACTGGCTGAAAAGGAATCCTAAGGAAAAATAACCCGAGGCAGAGTTCTGACCTTCATTCTCCCTTATTGTAAATATTTACCAGCTTTCATGGGCTAGATCAACTTGCCTTCTGTCAAAATTTTCTTCAAGCTGCTTTCCATCTGTCTCGTTTGCTTTCACTCCCAAAAGTCATGACAGGGAAGTCTATGTTTATAGATCTCACTTCCTAACTGCTATTTGCTCCTCTGTACAATACTATCTACCTTTCATTTAAGATTCTATTGACAATGTATTTACTAGGATAGTTAAAGGATTTCTAAACTATCAAATCAATGGGAATTTTCATTTCCCATTATACTTGTTTTCTTTACAGCACTTAAAACTGTTAAAAACTTTAATCAGTCTTAAAATTCCTGAAATCATGTTGTCTTAATTTTCGTGCTATGTCTCATTTTCCTTTGCTATCTCCTTTTATGCTATCCCCTCTGAAACAGTATTGCTTCTCAGGATATCATATTTATTCTAATTAAGTTCTCACTGTATATTCTTCTTGGCTGATATTATCCCTATTTTTAACTTCTCATAATTCACAAAATCAAAATCTGTGGTTTCAATCTTTCTTTTCAATATCGTATTTCTGATTCTGCACTAGACATGCTAATCTAATTGTTCAACAGAGACTGTCATGGAAGGCATTATGTTCCTCAAAGCTTATGTGCTGAAGTACTAACGCTTTGTGTGACTGTTTGAATACAGCACCTTTAAGAGAACAAGTTAAATGTCTGCATAAGTAGATGTCTTTCTAAAAACTGATATCTTTCTAAGGATGAAACACCAGAGTTGAACACACACTGAGGAAAGACTCTGAGGACATAGCAAAAACTTACGGGGCCACAACGTTTATTCCATGTAAAATAAATGGGGACAGAGTCAGATTTTTTGCTTGCTCCTGGATTGTAATACTGGAGTGAACCTGAGCACCTTAGGAAAGAATGCAGACTCAGAGACAGGAACAACCCACACTGTGGTTTTCATGTTGCCATTTTCCAGCTCTATAACAATGACAAGTTAACTTCCGTGGAGCACCTATAAAAATGATATTGATAATAGAAATATGAGGTTCTCAGAAGACAATGCTAACAAAGACAAAGCATCCACTAAAATGGACTCACCATCATTATTAAAAATCATTATGCTCTCACAGTTATATCTTTAAATATAGATCACTTTTTTCTATCTCTACTGTCATTAGCAAGTACTCATCATGACTCAGTGTGCTCCCCTTCAAGACTCTTGTTTTTAGCTTATTTTATGAACCATTTCATTCCCTTCTATCTATCATCTTATTGGAGGAAAAATTAGATACTCTACCTTTGCAAGAAAATTCTCAAATTATATTGCAAAAAAACAGTTGAACACATTTCTTTACTCTGTTCCAATAATTCTATCACTGTTATAAGGAAACATTTACAAACTTATTACTTCATGCAAATTTTTTCAAGATTTTATTTCTACAAAGGTTCTCACAAGTATATAAACTCAAAGATGCTATGCAGATGAGTCTGAATTCATATTTTTAAAATATGCACAGAAGATCCAGTATCTCTTTAACAACATGCAACTCCTTGGCTTCTATTTACTTGGAACATAGAAAGTCATCCTTCAAAATTCTGCTTAAATGTCACTCCTTCATGATAGATGTTGGGAAGGCTCTGATATCAGGATCTTTAAAAGTTTCCTTCATGCCATGTTGATCCATCTATATTTCATCTTTCTAAAAATGACCACGAATGATTATTAACATAAATTTACTTTGATTAGACTTTTGTAGTATTGCTTTAATTAGTTTTTTATTTAAAATTACTTCTCTAGCTGTATCTTTTTAAAATCAAGGGCATTTTATCTTTCCTTCTACATTTGTACAGCTCTACATACCATAACAACAATTTTTTATAGTGAAAGATAGTCATATTTTTAGAGTGGTTTTGTTCCATACAAGGGCATAAATTCTGGAATCACATGTTTAGATTCAAATATCAGCCTCACTGTTTAACAGCTGAGTCACCACAGGTAAATAATCCAGTATGCTTTGCCTGCTTCCTCACTGTGAGCTCCACATGCCATAGACTATCCAGTTAGCCAAAAGACGGACAGGTTTTGGAAGAGTGGGTGATCTACAATAATAGCCCAATAAATACTGGCCACTTAACCAGTTTAGAACCTTTAGTTTTTATCCTTTTGTTGACTGAGCTAGTGTTTCCCTGTCTTGTTCAGATCACTGATATACAATAGTAAGTTGCCTTGGTTACTTTTCTTTTGTTGTTGAGACAAAATACCTGATGCTCAATGTGAAGGAAAGGTTTATTTCTTACAGTTTTGGAGGTTTCAGTCTATACTCAGCTGGCTCCAAGGCAGGGTGGCATGGCTGAGGGGCAACAGCTCATGACAGTGGCAAACAGCAAGAGTGACCGGGGGGAGGGACACCTTATTCCTGTCCTTACATCGTATGTCAGTTCTTACCCTGGACGGGTACAGCATTCACATCACCAGTCCAAGTGCTATAACAAACCAATCACAAATGCTAGATTCAGCTGCCTCAGTGATTACATGAGGTTTGGGGGGCCAGCTAGACAAAATCATAGCATCCATCCTCGTACCCTCAAAGACTCATGTACATCCTTTATGCAAGATACATTTAGTCCATCTCCAAGAGGTGCCGAAGTCCTAACAGTTTCAGCACTGTTGAAAAGTTCAAGTTCCAAGTTTCCTCTGAGATCTAAGGCAAACCTTAGCTGCAAGCCCCTGTAAAATGAAACTGGTTAAACACTTCCAGCATGCAGTGGCACAAGATAAACATTACCATTCCAAAAGTTACAAATAGGGAGATACAAAACATTGGTACCAAAGTGAATCCAAAATCCAGTAGATCAAACATTAAGTCCTGGATTCTATGCTCAGCATCTGAAGCAATCTGATTGTGAGCTCCAAAATGAGAGTGACTCCAGCCCCCAGGACTTCCAGGGGTTTTTGCTCCCACAGCTTCTCTCTTAAGCTCACTCTGCTCAATCTTTGCAGCTTTCCTGGCATGATCCACATTCCTGGTTTTTCCAAACTTCTGGGGTCTCCATTGCACCTTTGGTTTCATACTCACAGCTTCACATATTGCCCTTTCAGGGGCACACTGCCTTCATCCCAAGCCTTCTTCTGAAACTGGGCTGGAAGTTGCCTTAAGCTCAGAACTTGTGCATTCTCTGTGCACCTGAAATCAGCACTACATGGATGTTGCCAAGGTCCACTGCCAGCTAGAGCTGTAGCCAGGCTTCCTCTCTCCTGACCATAGGGGTTGAGTACCTGGATGATTGAGCTTTCTGAGCCTGGATCTGAGGAACAGATTCTCTATGTGATCACAATTGTGGAACCTCCTGTGGTCTCTGCCACATTCTGGAACATGGTGCTCTGCAGCTTTGTCCTCTGAAAAAAGCCTTTCACTTTTGCAGTTTTGAGGCTGCAAAAAGTGGAGACCTGCTGCTTCTGGGGCTGTCCCTTTGCCATTTTTTTTTATTTCTCTGTTCTTTCTCAGCAGTCAAAGTCTCAGCTCTTTGTAGTCTACAGCTTTCTGGTCAAACTCACAACATTTTCAATAATCCTGCTTGGCTCTTTGCTCTTGATTTGCAACATAAATCTGGCTTAAAGCCCACAACAAAAGCCATACCACTGCTTCAACATTCAACTGCCTTGAAAATACTTCCCCCAGATTAATCAGTCTACTGCCCTTAATCTCAGTCTTATGCAGTTTCTGGACATCAGCAAATGCAGACAAACTTTCTGCCAAGGCATAACACCATCATCTAGAGTCCAGAACCTAGTGCAGTCCTTCTTCCTAGCAGAAACTTCCCCATCTTTACCAGCAGCCTTTCTGTCAGCCTTCTAGTCTCCTGAGCTCTGACCAGAATCTTTCATGCAGAACAGCCTAAGCTGTTCCAGTGCCACTGTTTCAGGTGATATGTCCAAACCTTTCCAAACTCTTCCCACAAGCCATTTCCAAAGGCTCTTGAACCACCTGGTCAGGTACAATCACAGTGACAAATCCACTTCTCTATTCCCAAATTCAGTCTTGGTTACTTTTTTTTTCACTGCTGAGACAAAATACCTGATGCCCAACATGAAGCAAGAAAAGGTTTTTTCTTACAATTTTGGAGTTCCAGTCCATACTCAGATGGCCCCAAGGCGAGGTAGTGTGGCACAGGGGTAGCTCTTCATGGAGGCTGCAAACAGCCAGAGTGAACAGCGTAAAAGAGGGAAAAACATGCCTTCTGCCTACCCTTAAATTGCATGTTGGTTCCAACCTTGGGCAGGTGCAGCATTCAAATCATCAGTCCCAGAACTAGACAACAAACCAATCACAAATGCTAATTTCAGCCGCCTGCATTACATGAGGCTTGGGGGGCCACCTAGTCATAAACTGTAGCATGTCAATTTTTCTGAAATTCATACAGAGATGGCGGCCCTCTTTCTTTTCTTCACTAGAGGATGTCAATGTCCTTTCCTAAACAGACTAGGAAAGGCGATCAAGCAAACTAAATTTTCCACTTTGAATGTTAAATAGTAATATAAACTGAACTTATGTATCTATTTCTTTTCAGTATCATCATATTTAAGTCTGTGGAAGAAAATATAATTTAAGTGGATACTTTGATTTTAAGGCATCTGGTTTGAAAAATGTTGGAATAATAAATATATGCATTGAAATATATGTGATTCTTTGAGAAGTAAATGAAGGTTATGGTTTACTTTTATCCATATAGGACAAATACAGGCCTGATTTGGTTATAATTATAACAATTCTAATACTGTATATCCACTTTAAGTTAAGTCATAACCTAAAAGTTTCAGATAGAAGAGCTTTTCCTGTTTCTGTCAAAGTGATATACATTTTCCTTTGAAAATGTGAAAGTTTTCTTACGATAAGGCTTATAAGTAATTACTGGTGAAACTGAAATTATTCTCCTTGAGCTGTAAGAATTATGTGTGCTGTCTTCAATAGCTTTTCTGTTAATGATTCTAACATTGTTAATTTTTTATATTCTAATCATGTTCAGTTATAGTTTTAACTTTACTTTAGTGAATATATTCCTGCAAAATATCTTTCCACCTTCATAAATTGAAATTCATAATAAGAAATGAATTCATTTATCCAAGGTTATGCTGATCTTTATGTTTGGTTCTGATGGACCCTATTCATCAAAAATTGTTCTTTCATTCTAATTTTTCTTCTTTCAAATTAATGACTAGTTGTACATACTTATTATTGATATATGTGCATAACACTTAATTATGTAAATAGAGTTTAAATAGTTTGGAATAAATAATGATTAAATTTATTATGAAAATTATGCCTTTCCATATCTGAAATAGATTTAAGGTGACTTAAAAATACATATTATAGAGACCAGTAGTTTTGTTTTTGTTCCAATGTAAAATGAATGATAATGGTTAAATTTTCATCCATGATTTTATTGTAAATATGGCACATATTAGGACCTAACCTGATATATCTGGGAGTTCCATGATAAAAGATTTCAAATTATCAAATGACACATCTTTCAGTAGTAATCCATGTCAAAGTTATGAGCAATATACATCTTGAAATACTTCTCTCTTCTGTGAGAAACTGAAATATTTATTGGGCAAATTAGTATTTTATAAATTCAGTTCCCTATTACTGTCCAAATGGATCTGAGTTCAATGAAAAATTATAGCCTTAACAAAGCAAAACTAATGACTTTATGAATTCTTTATTCATTCAATACTTTTGTCAATTCCACCTGAAGAAACCAGTTTATTGGTTGCCTAAAGAGGTCTATGTCCTAATCTTTAGAATCTAAGCTTATATTAGGTTATGTGGTAAAGGGAAATTAAGATTGTAAATTCACATAAATTACATGCTAACTAGCTGACCAACTAGGGAATTAGGCTAGATTATCCAGGAGAGCCCACTGTCATTAGAAGTTTACTTAATAAGGGAAGAAGAGTTAGAAGGGAACCAGAGAGATGGTATTATGAAGAAGGTCTTCCTATCACTGCAATCCTTATAGGTGAAGGAAATGGGTCATGAACCGAAGATTACAGGTGACATTTATAATCTGGAAAAGGCAAGGAAATGAGTTTTCCCAAAGGTAACCAGAAGGAATGTAGTCCTTTCTACACTTACATTTTTGTCCACTGAGAAATATTTTGGACTTTTGCCCTGTGGAACTATAAAATAATAGTATTTTGGTGGTAATTTGTTATTATAGCAACAAGAACTTAATGTACTAACAGTCCTATTTCACCACCATCGTCAGTGTTCAGTGATAAATTATTTTTATTTTTACCGGAAGAAAGAATGAATTTTACTCTGCAGAGTTTCAGAAAGCTACCTTGATGCTTTTGTTAAAGCGATTCAGGCCAATCCCGACTACTGACAAGGAGATGTTTCTGTCTCAAGGGCCAATCCCTTGGGTCAAGAAACGCTGCAATTCACAGTTTTGAAATTTAGCTACCCCATATTTAAGGAATCCAGTTCAGAAGCCCAACCTAATTACTTAGTAACTCTAGGGAATTCTCAAAATTCAATATGCAGAAGTAGTTAGGTTAACTTTCAGAAAATCAGAACTTCTCCTTCTAATTTATTTGCTATAGTTCAACTAATATAACTTGATTTCTTGTTTCAGATTTTAATATGTTTAAAATGTATCTTGAAATAAGATTACATAAAATAAGATAATCCATAATTTGCATATACTAAAATTAAATGATCTTCCCAAGGTATTTTGCAAAATCTAATAAAATGTCTAAATAAATATTTTTATAAATAAATATTTTTATATTTAATGTACTATCATAATTCACTGGATACCTGAAGAAAATGTGTGACTTTATCCGAAAGCCTATGTT